>APFE030676451.1:3802-29011 GCA_000404065.3 Pinus taeda | reverse complement strand
TAGAGGTGCTGCTATTCTCCCATAATTCTTAACAAACTTGCGATAATACCCTGTCAACCCGAGAAATCCTCGCAGATGCTTTATGGATGTGGGGATTTTCCATTCCTTAATGGCTTTAAGTTTGCCAGGGTCTACCTTAACTCCTTCATGAGATACAATATGACCCAACGATTCCACCTCCTGGACTCCAAAGAAACATTTGGCTCTTTTTGCATATAATTGTTTCTCCTTCAATAGTTGTAGCACCCTATCAACATGTTCAACATGAACCTTCCAAGACTTGCTGTAGATTAGTGTATCATCAAAAAATACTAACAAAAATTTTCTAAGGAATGGTTTGAAAATTGTATTCATCAAACCTTGAAATGTTGAAGGTGCATTGGTAAGGCCAAAAGGCATGACCAAAAATTCATAATGACCCTCATGAGTTCCAAATGCTGTTTCTGGAATGTCTTCAATCTTCATTATGACTTGATGATATCCTAAACGAAGATCCAACTTGGTGAAGTAAATTGATCCATGCAATTCATCGAGTAATTCCTCAATGATAGGAATGGGGAACTTATCTTTAATAGTGAGCTTGTTGAGCTCCCTATAATCCGGACACATGTGCCATGATCCATCCTTCTTGTGCACCAACACTACTGGAGCAGAGAAAGAACTTTCACTCGGTTGAATTATACCAGCCTCTAGCATTTCTGCAACCATACGTTCAATTTCACTCTTTTGGACATAGGGATATCTGTACGGCCTGATGTTCGAAGGAACACTTCCTGGAATCAGGTGAATAGCATGATCATGATCATGCATAGGTGGGAGACCTTTGGGAGTCTCAAATACCTTGGAATGATTGTCCAAAATTTTTTGGAGATCTGGAGAAATAGATGGTTCTGATGTGGAAACATTTAGTGAGCATAATTGTGCAATTAAACCTCTTTGCTCCTTTTTTAGAAGCTTTGTCATACCATTAGAGCTTATTACCTTTCGTGGTTTCCCTGCAATACCCCTTAATTCAACTTCCTTTCCTTATGTAGAAAATCTCTTGAAAAGTTATTGAAAATTAAAAGCTATTGTACCCAGGGATTGTAGCCATTGGACTCCTAGTACAACATCAGCACCTCCCATTGGAATGGAAAGCATTTGGCTAGTCAATACATATTCTCCCATGGATAGCTTGATATTATGGCACTTTCCAGAGAAATTTATTGTTCCTCCATTTGCAACCATCACTGGACACTCTGGTGCTGGATATAAGAAGCAATTCAATTATTTTGCTACCTTACAATGAATAAAATTGTGGGTACTTCCTGAATCAATCAACACTATTACCTTTTTCTTCTTGATTTGTCCTTCTATCTTGATGGTTTGAAGAGTGGTAATTCCAACCAATGCATTACAAGATATGGTCGGATTCATTTTTTCTTCATCTAGGCTTTGTTCCTGGAGTATATCCTCTTCTTTTCACCTTTCTTGCTCCTTTTCTTCTTCCTCTTCACAATCTATGTAGAATAATTTCTTCTTAGCACACTTATGACCTTTAGTGTATTTTTTATCACAACTGTAACAAATCCATTTTGCTCTTTTTTCTTCCAATTATTGTGGTGTCAACCTTATAGGTTGTGGAAAACTAGGGGCAACAACACTTCCATATTTATAGTTGTGAGTGGTATGCTTCCTGGTTTCCATAATTTTGCTTTCCATTTTTCTTGCTAACCTGAATGCCTTCTCTAATTAATCAGGTTCCCAAAGGCGAACATCATGTTGGATATTATCCTTTAAAGTCCCTATGAACACATCTATCCTATGTGCCTCTAGAATATTTTTTACCCTTATGTTCAATTTTTGGAACTCCTCAATGTGCTCTATTATTGAACCCTTTTGTTTGAGACTTAACAATTGGCCAAAAAAAATGTTTGCTTTTTGTATCCTCATAATGTGCTATCAATTCTTCCATAAAAATTGCCCAAGTGATAATGTTTTATGAGAGAAAAGCCATTGATACCATACAAACTGATTTGGTTCCAAATATAAATTTGCAATACGTACCTTTTGTGTGTTTTGCACATTATTGAGATCGAAAAATTGCTCCATCTGTAATATCCATTTTGCACGATCCTTGTCATCAAACTTCCTCATATCGATTTTTGGAATATGGTGGGTCTTCGTTCCAACATTAGAGTCTATGGAATCATGATTAACATTTCTTTTGTTCTCATCATGAGTTTCCTTTACTACCCTTTCACCCTTAATGACCCTTTCTTGTAGCAACTTATTCATATTTACCTTCAATTCTTCCATGTCTGTCTTCAAATCTATCTTCAAATCATCCATATTAGCATCCATGTCATTCATCTTAGCTTCTACACCTTTCTTTAAACAATCCATCTTAGATTTTGTTCCTTTTTGTGCAAGTGACACTTGTTGCACTTGGTCTCGTAATTTTGATATATCATGTAGCATTTCTTCCTCTTCTTCATGAGTCATGCTAGAGCTTTCAAGTTGCTTACTAGGTGTTTGCATTTTCTTTCCTCAAGGCATCAGATACCGATAATAATGCTCTACTAAGCCCTTTGAATTCCTTCAAAATAACTTTTCAAACCAAGCTAAAGCAAGAATTTAAAAAGATCTACACACCTTTTTTCACTTTGTAAGAGCTTGATATTGCCTATGATGTATCTCTGTAATTTCAGATCATCCAGTTTTGAAAGTGCAATCTTTAGTATCCCTCTATGTCCTCTTTCCAATGCCACCAGTCTGATCCAAATTGGATTCTCCAAGGAAGCGTTATGCCAAATCTCCTAGAGTGACCTTATTATAGACTAGTTCAGTAGAGCGAACTTGTACGATGTGCCACGTGTCGTTGTTTTGACCTTTCGCTCTAAAAAAATATGCACAAGAAACTACAGTCCGTCCTCTTTCTATACCTTCTTATGAAATTTCAATCCGATGCTCAGAGAGAAAGTTATGACTATTTTCCCCGGGTCACCTGTTTGGAATGTAATTCAGGATTCTGCAAAAAGACCAACTTCCTCAAATCATATCTCCGCAAATATAGCGCGAAAAGATCTGAAATTCAGACCCGAGGTTCATGAGATTTAAAATCAAATGGTTTTTTTTTCACTTCCGAAACATCGTAGAAAAAAATTTATAACGAAAATTCCATGATAACCTATTTGGACCAGCGAAACCCTAGAATCCAAAAGCTCTGATACTAAATATTATGAAACCAGCTCACAAAAAGATAGATCAACGCCTTAGAATTCAGCCTCTTCAAGGGGGAAACCTCCTTTACATTACACAAATCACTAATTCCTTGATGATTCAGATGACAAAACCTCCTTTCTATATATAGGAGTCTAAGGTGTCACAATATAACCCAGCCGACCTAACAATAATAATATAAAGGCACAAAAATAATAATAGAGGGATTCTATGGGGCACAGTAATAACAATATGGGGACAATAGGGGCACAATAATATTAATAAGGGATACAACTACAATAGTAATGGGGAAATCACTAATATTATAGGGACCTAATAGACAATCCCTCTAGCCCAATGAGTGGGTCTAGAAACTTAAGTGACAGTCAACTAGACATCTTCCTAGGTTATAATTGAAAAGTAGAACGAAAGATATGACCTACCTTGTTCTGATTCTAATCTGATTTCCTTTGTTGAAAGCCTCAAACTGCTTGTCAAGAGACAACAAAGCATGCTAAAACCAAAATCAAATCCAATAACAACCTATTTAACTGGTCAAGGAATGCAAAGCTAATACATACATGAACATATATATTTTTGGAAGATGAACCAACAGTTGTATATTATTTAAAGAACAAAGGGAACCTTAAAAACACAACCTTGATGTTGAAAGGCTCTCCTTGTGTGGTAATCCAAGTCCAAGCCAAGAAACTCTCCAAACACTTCTCCAAGTCTAATGAATAACCTCTAAGCACAAGCTCAGCATAAGGGTTCAAATGGACATAGACCAATAGACCAACCATTTGGGAATGGGAGAGGAGGAATTTATAGGTAGGGAGAGGGAGTTAGAACTTCTCCAAAGATAGTATTAGCCTCACATCTTAAGGAGGTATCTCATAGGGATAAGGGAAAGAGGTCAAGTTAGGAGGATTCGACCTCATCTATGTGAAACCACCTCCAACTCACTGCTCTAGAAGCTTCTAGATCACGAAGCTTCTCATCCTCTTTTGGAAAATTACCTTTTTGGGATCATCGTGGGTATACAAGTAAACAAAGTGATGCCATCGCAGGTTGAGTATAATGAAACATGCAATCATTGTAGTTTTTAGCGTCATAAGAGCGATGATCCTCAAATTAATATTTAAGAGCTATTTCCTTTAGGGGAATCCCAAGGCATTTTCCAATCAATGTCTTAGGGAGGATCTAATCTACATATATGAATGAGTACATTGCATAATGGTCATGTTTCGGGCACTTCAGGGTATGTCATAGGGAAGTGTAGGAGGTGTGATAAAATATTGTGTAAGAAGGGTGTTGGGTTGTATAAAATGTATGTTTTATCACCATATTAGCTCAATTAATCATTCATCCTTATATGTTTATCTTCATTTAGAAAATAATTTAGAAGAAATGATTGTAGAAGCTAGATAAAATCAACCATTAACGAATTGTGTAATTCTAGCTAACTCTCGCTATTTTTATATGCAGGAAAGTGAATTGAACAACTGTTATTCAAACGATGGAACAACAACACCCAAGAAAAGACAAAGGACAATGTTTCGATCATGAAGACTAGTGGAAGACTAGGAGAATCGAGTTTATTTTGTAATGAAATCAGATTGTTGGTTGCGAAATCCTCAGTATCTCCTGATCATGAGGACTTACTTCTATCTGTTTGTCTCTCATAGGTTATATAAAGCCGACATGTGAAATAGAACAACGAGCTAGAAAATTGGAGATTGTAATTACTCACTTTGACACAGAGTTGTCTTACTGCGGTGATGTTGCATCTTTATTATTGAATTTAATGAAGAAGGTTGTGTTTTACTTGTAATCGTATTCTGAGTGTCTTTCGGCAGTGAATTTTGGAGACTCTGTGCCCAGTCAGTAGGAGATCTACAAATTTTCTTGTGTCATACTTATTTCTTTTTACTCATGAAATTGTTTATTCATGTTATTTCATGAAATTAGAATTGTTTCGATTGTTATGAGTATTGATCCTCATGATTTAATTTTTTCATTCAAAGTAGATTCTAGATCTTGTGTTGTTTACATCTGCATGTTAATCCTTGATGAATTTATCATATTAGTTTAGTATTTTGTTGTTGTTCATTCTGAAGTAGTGTTATTTAAATTCACAGTTGTTGCTTTCAGTTAAAATCTTGAATAGTTGTTGTTATTCATTTGTTGTATCTTTCTTCCTAAATGAATTATTGTTGATACTAGTTAGATATGCTAAGAGTGATTCCTTTTACTTGTATTTAGATTCATTTTTTTGCACAATAGATTTGAAAATTATTAAGGTTTGTTCTCATGATTTTTTTGGATTGAACTTTGAGAATTAGATGTTAATTATTACAACGATCTGAAATCATTTCATTATGAATTAACCTCTGAATTCACTTGCATAGACAATACTGAACACTCTTCAAATAAACAGACTTACCCTGTTTTGATAATTAATGTAGTTATTAAGTTTGCTTTTAATAGTCATCTTAGTGCACCAACATTTTTGCATCATTTCCGGTGAGAGTGTTTCAATGTGATTTCCTTTTATTTTTCTTGTTGTAAAAGAATTGGGTATTAAAAATGGGAGGTAAGAGCCCACATAACTAGCAAGTAAAGTGCTTGATCAACAACCCTCTTTTCAGCAAATGCATAGATTTTAAATAGGAGCAGGCATTTTTATGAATGACTAAGAATAAAAAGGTAGAAAAAGAATAGAACCCCTCACCCAAATTCACAAAACCCAAGGGATCATTGAACCTTGGAAGACCAAATTTTATAGACGAAATCACAAGCAAAGCAGAATCTCAGGCATCAGTAGGACCCCAGACTATATCGGGAAAAGGCCCTACCATAATCCCTCAGGCAGCAAGCTCACCATCTGCAGCCTACACTGATATTTATAGCTAAAACGGAAGATATGAAAAGAGCTTTTAGGTCACTAATAATTTACATTTTGATCCTTCAGAAGAGGGAAAATCATGCACTTTAAGAGAAGGAGAGGGAGAAACCAGTGGAATTGCTAAGGAAGAGCCACAGTTGTCTGAACTAGCATCTCCTATGATCCCAGATCTGGGCAGTGCCACAAAACTGCCTCAGATTGAAAACACTCCACTTGCTCAGATAGCATCCCCTAAAATCCCTGAAGGATATTGGCACATTTTTGGCCAAATGGTGAATAAATTACCTCAATGTTAGACCTTGATGTTGGAGCACCCCATAGTCGACCTAGTAGCCAACGCCCTGAAGAGAGCTATTCCCATGCAAAACATCCCAACCTTTCATGGCATGACCATAGAGGATCTGAATGCCTTCATATTCGAGTTTGATCTCCTATGTAGAGGGTATGATGACACCACCGATCCTAAAAAATTGAATTTTTTTCCCTTCCACCCTTAATGGAGCAGCTTTGTGGTGGTTTATGGGTTTAGGAAGATGTACTATTAACTCTTGGGATGACATGAAAACTTATTTTCTCCCAAAATATTAGGACTATTGTAGGACTAGGGAATTAAAAGACTAAATCTTTAAAATGTCTGCGAAGGATAATGAAACTCTTGAGGAATATGTCGAATGGTTTTAGTACAAATTGCAGAGATCCCCTCACTACACATTACCAAAAGAATTCATGAAATCCATCTTAATTAAAGGAATGAAAGAAGAATGGTTAGAAACATTAAATTTGATAGGGAAGGGAGACATTTCTCAAGAGGAGTATGATGAAATTGTTTTCTTGTGTATCAGGTGTTCGCGAGGTAGCACACGCACTGGGTTAGGGAGCCAAGATTCTATGAATAGAGGAAGTAAACCACATAGTGGACACGTGACAAGAGTAGAAATTGGCAACCTCCTGGAGGACATCAAGACAGAAATCCTACGCACCCTTACAACACAGTTGGATGTCCTACAGACCAAACAAAACCAACCCTTAGCAGAAAAAAAAAATTGGGCATTTTTTTTCCCATGTTTCCGAAAGAAGCATAGTCAACGGTAGTGTCCATTGGACATGGTCTAGACATGCGCTATCTGCACCAAGGACCATGCCACCGAGCAGTGCCCATCACTTTCAGGGTTGAAAGTAGTTTTTAAAGAAGCAAAAGAAGAGACAGAACTAGTATAAGTAATGAACCAATGTCAACAATGTCAAGGCTGACCTACATGTATGTCACAAGACCCATCTCATTTCTTTCCTTCTTCATCATTTAATCAGCAACAAAATTCTGGAATAGTGGCAAGGTCAATCACCTTTCTCGAATTGGCAATCCCAACCATTTCCTATGTCATGATGTCCAACGTAGTCATTTCCAAGTAATGGTTGTCCAAATTCTCCTTTTACTCCTTTTTAGAAAAGTATTCCATACCCATCCTAGTGGCTTGCCTTTACTTCACAAAATTTGAACTGGTCTCCAAATTGGTAGTGACCTCTAGAGATAACCAATATTTCTAAGGGGACAGGTCCTCAACCTCAACCTACATTATCAGCCCCATATCCATTACAGCAAAATCCTCAACCCATTCTACGTCCCCAACTACCAGCTCAGCCAAATCCTAACCCCAATAATAGACCAATTCACTTGATACAAATTGTTGAAAAATAAGGCTGTGAGACCAAACAAAAAGAATGCAATGAACTTAGGTTGAGGTCAGGAGACATTCACTCTTGAGGAAGACAGAGAACAACCACCAATTGAGTTAGAAACATCACCTGTAAATACACCATCGACTATGACTGAAACAAAAATAAAATAGGGAGAAGACACAGTTGAACATAAAGATCTTGAAAAACTCGTAATTACTTCTCCCCCATTCCTTGAAAGATTAATACAAACTAAACCAATTGTTTATCGAGACTTTGATCTCATAGGGGAACTCAAAAATATTTTCACTAAAATTCCTCTCCTCCAGGCCATCCAAGATATTCCTATTTATTCCTAAACAATTAAGGAACTATGTGTGAAAAAGTGTATGAGGAAAATAAAATCTTCACCAACTATTCATGTTTTAGGTACCTTGTCTAATTTACTTTTGGATGGGGAAACACTGATAAAATATGAAGATCCAGGGAATCCCATAGTTACAGTCCAAATATATGGTCACTCCTTTCTGAACACACTAGTTGACTTGGGCGCAACCATTAACATCTTAACCACAGAAACTTGTGAGACACTTGGTATCACAACTCTGGAACCAACCACCACCCTGCTAGAACTCACTGATCATTCTGTGGTAAGACAGAGGGAAATTTACAAGACATTATAGTTTATGTTGATTCATGGGAGCACCCAGTGGATTTTCTAGTTATCAACCCAAAATTTCGATTAGATGGGCACCCTTTAATTTTGGGTCGGCCTTAGCTGGCAATAGTCGATGCTTATATAGGTTGTTGTGCAGGCAGCATGACCATTTCTAAGGGAGACATTGTAAAGAAACTTGTTTTATATCCTCCTGCCAAACCAAGTCTGCTCATTGTGAAAATAGATAAACAACCACCCACATACCTGGAAGAAAGTATTCGTTCACCACTTACAGTAGAAGAAGTGCTTGAGTTCAAGGATCAGACTGAAGACAATGTGATGAATAACTTTATTAATCAGCCAGCCATTGTGAATAATGTCAAATGTCAAATGTTAAAATAAATCCTTGACAATGAAGCCTTGGAAGACACTTTGAAAGATATTGATGATCAACATATTCCAAAAACTATTGTTCATCACAACAAGCCTGTTGAAATTGAACCAAGAAAGGTTTTAAATATCAATGATAGTCTAGACAGTTACCAACAACAAAATCTCGTCCAAGTTATGCAAAAATATAAAGGGGCTTTTTCTTGGGACTATCCAGACATGAAGGGCATAGACCCACAATTATGTACACGTCATATCTACACCAAATATGCTCATCCTATCCAGCAACCTCAACATAGATTAAATTGTAGGATTTAACCTCGTACAGAAATTACCTACATATGAATTCTAAAACATAGAAAATAAACAATGTGAGAGCATAACACATAAAACTGATATACATAGAGATTTTCCTCTAGATCCCAAAACCGAGACTACCAGCTTGATTTTTTCATTATTTTCCTTTAAATATTACAATACATATTTATACATGCCAATGCATCCAATACCATGGACCGAAAACCATCGTGTCTAAAACCATGGACTAAAAACCATCACATCCAAAACCATGTGCGAAAAATCATGCGCAAAACCATAGGTAGGTCCGCCCTGGAGCCCATAGATTTGGGTTACCTACACGCCTCAAACCCCCTATGACTCCCCCACTATGTAATTGGCACAATGAAGGGGGGGCTCCACCCCATCTCTAACCCCCCGGTTAACTACGTGGGTTAGTTGTGGAAAGAATATAACACAACCCAACATTCTCCCACTTGTTGTTTTCTTTCCACAGGGGGCCACAAGAGAGCTTAGTCATTTATCTAGCCTTGCAACACCCATTTTTTCTCTACACCAGGAGAACTTCTCAGAGCTCACAGATTTTATCAATGCATCTGCGGTATTCTTCAAAGTGTCCACCTTTACCAGCAACACCTTTTTGTCTTCTACCATATCCTCACAAAGTGATACTAAACATCAATGTGCTTTGTCTTTAAATGATATGCAGGGTTCTTTGCCAAGAAAATTGCACTTTCATTGTCACAGTCTATCCTTATAGTTCCTTGTACTAACCCCATACTTAAACACAATCTTTGCAACCAAAGTGCTTCCTTGCTTGCATGATTGGTTGTTATGTATTCTGCCTCTGTAGTTGATAGTACCACTACAGATTGTTTCTTACTCATCCAACTGACTGCACCTCCAAATAGGTTAAACACATACCCACTTGTATATCTTCTCTAATCCAGATCTCCAGCCCAGTCTACATCAACAAAGCCATGGATATCCAAAACTCTGTCCAATCTTGGTCTTCCTTGGTAGCATAAACAATAATCACTAGTGCCACATAGATACCTAAAAAGCTACTTCACTGTTGTCCAATGCTCCTTCCCTAGTTTTGACATAAACCTGCTCAATACTCCCACTACATGTGAAATGTCTAGTCTAGTACAGACCATCGCATACATCAGGCTACTAACTACACTTGCATATGGAACATGGTACATATCCTCTTCCTCTTCTTATGTCTTGGGAATAGGAAAATTCATCGGTTTACTATCGTACATATTAAACCTCTACAATATTGTCTCGACATACTTCCTCTGGTTTAAGCAAAGCTTACTCATTGCCTAATCTCTTTTAATTTCCATGCCCAAAATATAGTTTGTAGCACCAAGATCTTTCATGTCGAAGTTGGAGGACAATTGGGTCTTCAAATCTTGGATAATTTCTTTATCATTTCCAACCAGCAACATATCATCCACATACAAGACCAGATAAATAATGTTGTCACCAATTAATTGAAAATACACACAGTGATCTGCTTTGCTTCTGGTGAAAGTAAGTCCCAGTATAAATGTATAAAATTTCTGACACCACATCCTTGGTGACTGTTTTAACCCATACAGAGACTTATTTAACTTGCATACCAGTTATTTCTTACCATTCATCCCAAAGCCTTCAGGTTTCTTCATGTGGATCTCCTCTTCCAGATCCTTGTGACGAAATGTTGTCTTCACATCCATTTGTTCTACCTCAAAATCAAAAGCAATAACAACAGATAAAATTAGTCTAATAGAAGTCACCTTGGCAATAGGAGAAAAAATATCACCAAAATCAATTCCCGACACCTGGGAATAAATTTTTGCTACCAACCAAGATTTGTGTTTCTCCACCTATCCTTCTGCATTTGTCTTCTTCTTGAACACCCATTTTCTACCAATGGGTTTCCTTCTAGCCGGAAACTCCACCAGATCCTAAGCCTCACTTTTGTGCAAAGATGCCATTTCATGAACCATGGCCTCTTTCCAAAGTTTTCCATCCTCTGAATCTACTGCTTCCTTCATAGTTTTGGGATCATCATCCATAATAGATAAAGCAAAATTTGGAAAGAAAGCAGATGGACTATACCTTTCTAGCTACCTTCTTTCTCGAACTGATCTTCTCACACCCGGAGTTTGTGGCTATTCATCTTCTGATTCCTTCTCCGTTGTAGAGTTTGATTCTTCCTCCTTTAGCTCAAACACTATCTTCTCAGGTTCCTTTGGTTGGACTTCATGTTTAATAACATCTTTCGCATCTCTGAATACCACATCTTGGTTGTACACAACCTTCCTTGTTACTGGGTTCCAAATCTTATAACCCTTTAAACCATCCTTATACCCAATAAAGATGCACTTTTCAGATTTACTATCCAACTTGGTTCTTTTCTCCTTTGAAACATGTACATATGCATCACATCCAAATACCCTCAAATCTGAAAGAGAGGGTTTCTTAATAGTCCATACCTCTTGTGGAGTCTTATCCTCCAACATTGATGAAGGTAATCTGTTGACTAGGTAACATGTTGTCTCCACTACCTCTGCCCAGAATTCCTGTCCTAACCCGGCACCACTGAGCATGCTTCTTGCCCTTTCCATCAACGTCTTGTTAATTCTTTCTAGAACTCCATTTTGCTGAGGTGTATATGGAGTAGTCTTTTCCAGTGCTATACCACACTTCTTACACAATTCTTCAATTTCCTTGCTGCAAAACTCTCCACGGTTATCTGTCCTCAACACCTTTATCTTCTTATTTGTCTGGTTTTCCACGAGAACCTTAAATTCTTTGAACCTTTAAAAGACTTTAGATTTCTTCTTAAGGAAATATATCCATGTATTCCTTGAGAATTCATCTATAAATGATACATAATACATGGGCTTACCCAGTGATGGAACCTTCACAGGTCCAAACACATCGCTATGCACAAGCTCTAATATCTTTCTTGCCCTCTTACCACCAAAGGGGAAACTCACCCGATTCTACTTCCCATATACACAATTTTCATAGAAATCAAAATCCAAAGAGCTATTACTCATACCTTCTACCATACCTTTATCATGAAGTATTCAAAGGCCCTTCTCTCTAATATGTCCAAGCCTTTGAAGCCACAACATGGTCTTCTCTCCAAAGACCACTAGACTTTCTACTCCACTTTCAGGAACCATGGAACTATTGCACCCATCAACAACAGTGCTACCTTGTAGCTTGTACAGAGTTCCAATTCGATGTCCCTACATCAATATCAGTGCCCCTCGAACCATCTTGCAGGTATCCTTCTCGAACATTGTTTTTACACCTGCATCATCTAGCTTGCTTATTGAAATCAGATTTCTGGCCAATGCAGGAATATGCGAAACACCCGGAATTGTTTTAACCCTTCCACCTTGCAACTTCAAATTTACTTTTCTGTGACCAATGATTCTAGCCTTCCTGTCATCCCCCAAGAAGACATCACCACCATCATATTTTGGATACTCGCAGAACCACTCTCTATGGGGAGTGAAGTGAAAGGACGCACCTCAGTCAAACAACCATGCCTCATGATCTACATGTGTACTTGAAGAAGCCAAGTACACATTCCCACCTTCATATGAGGTGGTTTTTTCCTCTACAGAAGGAGCATCATCAGATCCCTTTCCTTTTTCAGGAGCTTTAGATTTACGGTCCCTTTTGTAGTGCCCTTCCTTTCCGCATTTCTAGCACACCACCTTTACAAGTTTTCCTTGAGATTTAGATCTCCCTCTAGATTTATATCTCCCACTCGATGACTTATTTTTGTTTCTATTTTGGGACCATCCTCCTACAAACAAGGCATCACCATTCCGGCTCTCCATATTTTTCCGTCTCATCTTCTCCATCAACAAGTATGAGACTATCTCATCAAACTACAAGGGAGTTGTATTGCTACCTATTGCAATAACCAGACTATCCCATGAATCTGGTAGAGAACACAACAAACTAATGCACTTATCTTCATCTGAAATTTCAATATCAATAGATAATAACTGACTTACCATAGTATTAAATGCGTTTAGATGCTCTGTCACTGAGTCTCCATCTTTCATCCTCAGGTTATACAGCCTTTTCCACAAGAACAGTTTATTCACCAAAGACTTAGACTGGTACAAAGTCCCTAACTTGTCCCACAAAGCCTTCTTTGTAGCTTCCCCTGATACATTCAGCAATACTGAATCTGAGACACACAATCGCATTGTGCTCTTTTCCTTCTGATCCAAATTATTCCATTCTTCATCAGACACTCCCATTGGTTTAGTACCCGGATCTACCACGATCCACTGATCTTTGTCCATGAACAGATCCTCCATCTCGAGTTTCCACAACTCAAAACTCTGACCATTAAATTTATCGATCTTTATCTTTCCATTGCTCGCCATCTTCTTTCACCACCAGAATCAATCCCGTAGATCTCCCACTGAACAGGTTCTACCATAGGCCCGAGCGAAACCCCTCAGTAACAAAGGCATCCCCTTGAAGCCAAAACAGCTCTGATACGAAATGTAGGTTTTAACCCCGTGCAGAAGTTACCTGCATATGAATTCTAAAACACAGAAAATAAACAATGTGAGAGCATAACACACAAAACTCATATACACAGAGATTTTCCCCTAGATCCAAAAACCAGGACTACCAGCTTGATTTTTTCATTATGTTCCTTTCAATATTATAATACATATTTATACATGCTGAAGCATCCAATACCATGGACCGAAAACGATCGTGTCCAAAACCATGTGCGAAAAATCATGCAAAAAACCATAGTTAGGTTTGGCCAGCCTAATATAGGGTCCAAAAACAAAATTTTTTGGGGCGTTGCCCCGGACCCCATAGAGTTGGGTTACCTACACCCCTCCAACCCCTTGTGACTCACCCGCTATGCAACCAACACAATGAAGGGGGGGCTCCGCCCCCCCTCTAACCCCTCGGTTTACTACATGGGCTAGTCATGGAAATAATATAACACAACCCAACATAAATCTGCATCTCAAAGATATAGTAAAATAAGATCTACATAAGTTGTTGGACGTGAATTTTAATTATCCCATTTCGGGTAGTAAATGGGTCTCTCCACTGGTATTTGTTCCCAAGAAAAATGGGAAGTGGCGTATTAGTGTGGATTATCGAGAATTGAACAAATCCACATAGAAAGATCACTTCCCTCTTCCATTTATTGATCAAGTCCTTGATACACTAGCAGGGAAGCAATTCTTGTCCTCTCTTGATTGCTTCAGTGGCTACAATCAGATCCAAATCATCCCTGAAGACTAAGACAAAAACACGTTTACGTGTCCATGGGGTAGGTTTTCTTACAGAGCGTTACCATTTGTCTTATGCAATGCCCCAACTACATTTCAGAGGGCCATATTGAGTATCTTTGTTGATTTGATAAATGAAGTAATTGAAGTTTATATGGATGAATTTACCCCATATTGGGATGACTTTGACCAAGTGCTACAGACATTAGAAAAGGTGTTGCAATGATGCATTGCCACCAAGCTGTTTTTAAGTAACATCATGTGTCACATGATGATGACAAAAGGTGTAATCCACGGACACTACATTTATACGGCTAGGATATAGGTAGATCTAGTGAAGATAGGGGTAATTCTCCTACTAACTACAACCTGTACTCAGACGGAGGTACGTAGATTCCTCAAATATGTAGGTTACTATCACAAGTTCATAAAAAAAAAAAAAAAAAAAAAAAAATAAAAATAAATAATAAAAAAAAAAAAAAAAAAAAAAAAAAAAAATCACAAATTGTTATGCCTTTGTATGCTTTAACAAGAAATGTTGAATTTAAATGGTCTGATAACTATGACACAACTTTTACATATTTGAAGAAATTAGTTTCGAAGGAAACAATACTACGTGGATCCAACTGGGAGCTACCTTTTCATATCTCCATGGATGCATCAAATGCAACAATAGCCATTGTCCTTGGCCAAGAGGACAAAAAGCCTTATGCTATTTACCATAAAATCTTACTACTACTAAACTTAATTATACAGTAATAGAAAAGGAATTTGTAGCTATCATTTATGCCATAAACAAATTTAGACATTATATAACTAGTTATCAAGTTTTTCTGTATACTGATCATTCAACCATTAGATACTTAGCTAACAAACCAATTACAAATGGTCAAGTGACTCATTGGTTTTTACTTTTGCAGGAGTTCAATATCACCATTAAATACCATCTAGGGAACGAAAACCCAGTCTTCGATTTTTTGTCTCACGTTCGAAAGATAAATGATCTGCTTGGAGTGGATGACTAGTTTCTAGATGAACATTTGTTTGTTGTAGAATTTAGAACGCCAAGGTATGCAGATATGGCAAAGTATCTGGCAATGGGAAAGTTGCCCAGACACTTGACATCAAAGGAAAGGAAACAGATCGTCTAGTGTAGTACTCGATTTTCTTGGATTGGTGAATACCTTTTTCATACAGGGTCTGATATGTGCATGCACAGATGCATTTGTGAGGATGAAATATACGACATCCTAAAAGCATGCCATGATGAGCCCTGTGGAGGACACTTCGTAGATCACAACACTGAGCACAAGGTACTACAGATGGGCTATTATTGGCCCACCATTTTTAAATATGCTAAGAAATATGTCAAAGCTTGTGATAACTACCAAAGGATGGGCTATCCTGGTCAATCTAAAGAAATGTCATTGCAACCCCAATTGGTAATAAAACCTTTCAAATGATAGGCATTCTATTTTGTTGGCCCCTTTCATCTGCCATCAAACCAAAAGGCCTACATAATGGTTGCTACAGACTATGTAACAAAGTGGGTAGAAACAATGACTTTTCCAAGAGCTACGGAAGAAGTCATAGTTCCATCCCTCCTACTTTTTTTTGGTTTACTTAGCCAATTCCAAGAGTTTTTCACTGTGTGTGGCCCTTGCCACAAGAATTTATTGAAGATGTCAATCATTCCATGGCATATAGTTTTAGGGATAGCTTGGCTTGATAATTGGTATACTAGGATTGACTGAAACACTAGCTTTAATAGTATGACTCTACTCGCCATATGTAGAGTCCTAAAAGTCCAGTTTTGTAGCCTCCCTTGGATTTTTGCCAGTAGTGCTTTCTAGTTTTCCACTCTGATCGAGTGTAGACTTAGCGAGATCCCCAGATATTTAGAGGGGAGGTTTTCTATATGAAAGCCCATTGTTCTTGCTAGGAAAGCTTGGGATTGAGTTGTTGTATTCAAGAAGAAGATATCCACTTCTCTTTGTTGAGCTCCATTCCTGAAGCACTTTTGAAGTCGTGCAAGATGTCTATCAGGGCTCTGGCTTTCCTTATAGTTTCTTGCCCAAACATCATTATTTCATTGACAAATTGTTGATGTGTTAATGGCAATTCATTACCCCACATTCGTGGGCCTTTAAATTGACCTCCTTGCACCTTTACTTTTACATATCTTCCTAGTCCTTCAGCAACCAATATGAATAAGAAAGGGGACATCAGGTCACCTTGTCTTAGCCCCATTGGTGCATTAAATGCCATAGTCATAGCTCCATTTAGAAGGATTGAAAACACAGGGGTTGATATCATAGAATAGATCTAGTTTATCCATCTGGGATTGAAGCCAAAGGCTTTTAGGATTCCTTGGAGGTAAGACTAGCTTAGTTAGTCATATACTTTTGATAGATATAGTTTTATCATCATACCTTTAGCTTTTAGGGTCTTTAGAGAGTGAACTGCCTCTTGATCTATGACTATCCCATCCACAATTTGCCTTCCTTTTACAAAACCAACTTGCTCTTAAGAGATTAAGCTAGGAAGGATTGGTTTGAGGTAGTTTACCATTATTGTAGCCAAAAGTTTGTATATTGCATTGCATAGGTTTATAGGTATAAACCCCTGAGGCTCTTCCGAATGGTTTATTTTGGGGATAAGAGATAGGAAGGTGGACTTCAAGGTCGATTTCATCCTTTTAGTTCATATTGACTCCTCCACTACTACTAAGATATCTTCTCCTAGAATAATCCAAATTGCCTGGAAAAAATATGTTGTAAAGCCATCCAAGCTTAGAGATTTTTTCTTCACTAGTCCTTTGATCACTTCTTCCACCTCACTCATATTTATTTCCCTCATAAGAGCTAGGTTACGATCCCTACTAACAAGCTAAGGGATATGCTGAGTAATCTTGTTTATATCTTCTATCCTATCTACATTAGGTTCATTCAATAAATTTTGGAAGTGTTGGACAAGAAGGTTTTCCATTTCTTCCTTTTGAATAAGGTGATTTCCATCGTGGTCTACTAAGGAGAATATCTTGTTATGCTAGAGATGTTGGATCATTTCTTTGTGAAAGAATCTAGTGTTCCTTTCCCCCTTTATGAGCTACCAAATTCTTGATTTTTGTTTCCACATAATCTCTTCCTGCTGCCTCCTTTCCTCCAACCTATTCAACAGTTGTCCTTCTTCCTCCACTAGGGGTCAGTGAAACCATTTGTTATTATCTGTTGTTGCACCTTTTTCATCCTTTCCTATAGCAGTACCTGTTCCTATTGTATGTTTTCAAATTCTTCATTGTTCCATTTTTTTATTTTATCTTTGATTTATTTGAGACGGAGTTGGAATGTATGCATTTTGTTTCTTCCTTGTTTCTTACTTACTTTCCAGCATTCCTTCAACTTTATTAGGATGGTCAGGTCTCTCAACTAGAATGCTTCAAAACTGAAGGGTCTGTTGGTCTGACCTTGTTTCAATTCCACTTCTAGTCTAATCAACCAGTGTTCAGATCCCATGCATAGCAAGATGGATGCCTTGTAGTATACATCTCTACTAATTAAGTTTTCAGTTGCCAAGAATCTATCTAATCATGACGCTATTTGATGGCTTGCTCCTCTTTGGTTATTCCAAGTGTACATTCCATTGATTGAAGGTATATCTACCAAGTGGAGCTCTTCTTGTAGATCTATAAATTGTTCCATTTTAGGTTCCTCTCTTCTAATCCCTCCTTTCTTTTCCTCCATGGTAGTTATGAGATTGAAGTCCCCTCAATCAAACAAGTTTTTTCATCATGAATTTGGTTTAGGGTCCTTATGCTTTGTATAAAGTTTTCATTTTCATCTAGAATATGTGGCCCATAGACTGCTAAGATCATAAACCATTCTTTGGTCCCTATATTCCATAATCGACCTATGAGGATTCTCTGCATTCCTACCCAGTAATTTGCCTTTGCCTTTGTTGGGTTCCAGATGATTGCTATGTGCCCTGCACTTCATTCCGCATCCACTGAAACTACCTCATATCTTTGTTTCATCCTCCTTAGAATCTCTTCTAATTTCTCTCATGTTATCTTTTTTTCCAGGAGAAGCATTATTTGAGGCTTTTCCTTTTTAAACCGATCTAATAGGAATCTCTATTTTCCCCGGCTGTTTAGGCCTATTATGTTCCAGGATAGTACTATCACTGGGTAACTTTTTTGAGTTGTTGGAATACTACTGATAATGGTACTACCCTTCTAGTGTTTACCAGCATTTCTCCCATAATCTGGATCAATTCCTATAGATTTCTCCTTCCTCTTTTATTTCCTCCTTTTGTTATGTTTTGATATTCCTATGGGTTTTTTTGTTGCTTGCCCAGTTGCTCTGTTATCTCTACTTGTCTTTGTCCTTGGTTGGCCTTGTATTGTTAGAAGGTTTCCTTGCATAATTTATTTTGATCCTCTGGGATAAATCTTTCATCCAAGTGCCTCCATTCATTTAACAGTTTCTTTAGGATTTCCTCTTCCATGCTTAACTCCTCCCCCTTACCTGGGTCTACTTCCATTGTTGTGAGATCCATTCCTACATGTTCTTCTTTGTCTGTGAGATCTATTTGACATTTCCTCTTTAGTGTTGTTTTTAATTGACTTGGACTACTTTCTTTTTCTTTACTTGGCAATCCATGAGTTGTGCTTCATTTTCTATTTCTTCTTCCTCTTGCAATACCTCATATCCATTTTTACTGCGTTGTGTTTGATTTACAGTTTCTAGGTTATGGGATCCTTTTGGATTCCTTCTCTTGTGCTTCACTTCTTGGAATCCCTCATTCCCCTCCTCTAGGGGTTTCATTTTTTTTTCTTTTAGATCCAGTCCTTCTTGATTAAACGGGAATTCTTTAAATAAGTGGCCATATTCATGGCACCTTCGACATCTGAATGGGATATGCTCATAGTCCAAGGTCTAGTGATAGATGTCTTCATGATATTCTAGCTCAAATGATTCAGGGATGGGCTCAAATATATTCATATACACAAATATTCTAGCATATGAAGTATATCGGCCCATTTTTGTGGTTTCATATATTTTGAAAAATTTTCCTATTATGTTTGTGATTCCTTTCAATATTTATGGATCCGAAAAATCCATTGGGAGCCCAAAGAGTCATACCCAGACTGGGGCTGCCGGAAATTTCTCTTTATCTGAGCTGTAGCATTCTTCCCAATATCTCATGAACAAACCAGCATTATAATGAAAATATGGGTCATTTTCAAATAATATTTCCTTATCTTGCAAGTTTGAGAAGATTACAGTGAAGAAGCCTTTAGCTCCCAACTTGAGTTCTATATGGCCTTTGGGTTGCCATTTCTGCTGGATCCACTTGATCAGGTCTTTCTCCATTGCACAAACTCCTATGAACTTGCAGGTCATCACATGGTCCTTCATGTAGCTGTGGTATCTTTCCAATTTGTTCATTAGGATTACAAATCAGGGTTTCTTTGTTGCACATGATAGGAACTTCCCTCTACTTCTTGCCTTCCATCTCGCTCCAAGGACTGGGCCATTGGTCGGTTTTTCCACTTCTTGGGAACTCAGATGATTATTGGTTTTCTAGCTTGACTCTACATCCACTAAATTCCGGTAGGAGGGGATCTCTCCACCCTGAAACTCCCCCCCCCCCCCCCCCCCCATCTGCTTCTAGCATGTCTTTCTTGCTATCCGTTTTTTGTTTTGTCGCTCCTATTGTACTTGTGAGGGTTTGCAGATTTCAGACCCTAGGGTTTGGAAATTCTGATGGCGTCGATAATGGTGAATCTAATCATACACACATTAATACTTTATTATATTTATTGGAGAGGGAAAATATATTTAAAATCGTTAAATACCTTTATTTAGAAATAATTCACAAATAAAATGATTTATTAATTATTTCACGAGAAATAAGAAAGGTGTGAAATAAAAATAATTATTAAATAATGATTTAATAATTATTACTAGAGAAAATTAAATAAATAATTATTTATCTAATTATTCTCATGGGTTTTTTTATTTAAATCATGAAATAATTTAATAAAAGTGGTTTACTAAATTATTCCACAGTGGAAGTGATTTTACTATGGTAAATTTAAATCTACATTATGTATTTGAATCCACCTAGTTAGAAATGGATAAGTGATCATTTTTTGGTGATAACGGTCTACAAGGAAAATATTACTTAATTGGTTGTGTACAAAGTATTGGAAGAAATTTTACATGTAAAGTATTTGACAAAATGTAGGAGCACGGATTATTTTTTTTTTTTCAAGTGTGGTTAGGATAGATTTAGTAGGGGTATGTTGCAAAGTGGCATCAAAGCTTATTTTTAAGCTATTAAAAAGAAAAAGAGAGTTTTGGGTAACCCGTAATCTATATAAGTTATTGAGGGAATTGGGTATGTTACAAAATGAATCTTCTTCTGTTGATGGATATTTCACTAAGAAACCTATCTTTGGGATTTCTTCTACTTGGTATCATTGTAATACAATTAGAGTCTATTAAGGGTTTCCTTGCAAATATATTTTTCATAAATCTACAAATATGCAATAACAAAATTGACATTTAACATGGTACTAACAACAACAATTGTTGTTGACTATGTTGGGCTTGACATACCATCGTATCAATTTATTAAACATGCAAATGGTAATCTTGATATTAAGATTAATTCCTTGAAATTCCTTAGGTAGTCCATCTTGCATCATATCCATAACATGCTTAAAATTCTCATCATAAGTGTTGCGACAAAAAATGCTTTCAATCTAGGATAACTTAAAAATGGGGTTCCTAAATCTATACTACCTTCCCTCTAATACATTTTATCAGTATATCTCATTAGTGTTGGTACAAATAAGAGCCCCACACTAGATTTAACAGTTCCAATTACATTTTCCTTTGAAATAAATATGCTTTTGCAATGTTCTTGTTAAAACATGCAACAATGTTGAGATTGTTATTACCATTTAACTTCCTAAAATTCTTAGTGTAACAATAATAGTTGCAATTACCCTCCAAGCAACTTGAATATCATCTTTTTTTTACTTAAAAAATGAAGAGCACGCTTTTAATATATTTATAATACATTTTTACATTCCTTTACATGTTTAGCTCGTCGGAAACCCAAGTATTTTTATTGTCTTAATTTTTTTTGTTTTATCAATCTATGTAGAATTTGATCATATGTAATCATTGATTTTCACTAAAAAACTATTTAATTATGTTACTAGCATGTTCTAGAACTATATGATCATGATGTAAGTTCACATATTCCTCACTTATGTTTTCATCCAAGCTCCCTAAATTTATTCCACCCCTTTTAAAATAACTAAAGCTTCCAATTATGTTATGCAAGAGACAATGTCCTACTACAACTATTAGATTCTATCCCTACATAGTATAATCAATTTTGTACGTGTTACATGTAAACATGCATAAAAATATAAATAATTTCTATGTAAATTATAACTCATGATATAAATCAAAAGTTACTATAGTATCGTTAAGAGACTTCCCTAAATCCTATGTTGCATGAAATGTGGAAACACCTTGAAGTTTCTGAAACAAGTACGAGTGGAAACATGAGCCTGTAGAATTTTGTAGAATTTTTCCTACAAATCAGCTAGCTTTGATACCATGTAGAAATTTCCCACCTGTAGATCAACCTAGTAATGCAATGTACTAAAGCAAAACACATGATCTACTTCTACAAACAATTTAGCGGAAGCTTAATCAACCATGAGCAACATCAATAAGAACACATATAACTGATAAGAAGGAATCAATTACACATAACACAGAAGAATTTACCCGGGGAAAGCACCCGCCTAAAACCCCATCTTCGTATTATCATACAAGTGGAAATATAGTCTGGATTACACAAAGCCTTAGCTCTGCTGCTCATAGATAGTCAAAGGCTTCTCACAAACCTTCTCCTCTGCCCTCCAAGCCTCCTATTTCCTTGGGGTCCAGTGCTGCCACTTGTGTGAATTGGCCTCTTCACACACTCACTAACCTCTGATCTAACTACACAAACTTGAAGGAGATAAATCCTCAATCATGGATTAGCTTCCTTTATAGGAAAAATATTCATCCAAATGATAATACACTGTCCCTTCTCTGATCTCAACTGGGTCTCTGATAGAACTGACATGCATCAGTGATTCATGAGAAAATACTCAGTTAACTAAAATAATAGTTGTCACATGCATCCAAGGATTAACAAATTGTCTTTCACTAATTTAACAACTTGTTAAATTAGTTTAACTGGACTTGACTAGGGTAAACTAAGTCAACTGATCCTCTCAATATAGAATTAAACCTTATCTCCTTCAATCAAGGGATAAATTCATAAATCAAGAGAGAAAATAATTGCATGATCTCACAAAGACTTCTAGTTTAATTTTCCATAACTAATTAACTCATGGAGATTAATTAATTAATATTTTAAACTACTGTTAAGACCAAATTCATTTTTACTTCCTATAGTTAGACCAGGGACTGCTAAAAATAGGGACCCAGAAATGCTATTTTTAGCAGTTTCACCTCTCACCCAAGGTGGCTAATGACCTCACTCACCAAACTACTATATTTAGACATGCTATTTTTAGCAAGTCTATTTTTAGCACATTCTAAATTTAACATTTCTTGTTGCACATTTTTCAACGCTCTCTCTCAACAAGAAAGGCTTTCTCCTGAACTCAATCCTGTAACTTTGGAATGTTCTACATGCAACACATCTAGCTGGTCCACTTGCTCCAACAACACTTGGAACAAAAACATTCCCAACTGACCACTCTGTTGGGCTAGGAACGTACTCTAATGCTCAAGCTCTACCTAGTTTTGACAAGTGATCCCTCTCTGACATCAGCACTACTGCAACATATCCATGCATCTCGCACCTTACACACCTCTCTATGCCACCTAACACTGTGCAAAACACTTGTGCCTATCTCATTGCTGCATCCTGCTAGCTATGAGTTGTCTTGGGATTCCCTGCACTATCGGTCTCTCTGTCGCTCCATCTGCATCTGTCTCTACCCAATCAATCAGTCCCTGCTACTCCACATCGGGGCTCCTGTGGCAAGGTCTCATCCAAGAGGTTGGGTACCTCAATGTTATACGTGAATAGTGTCCACATGGATGCTACTATTCCCACTAAGATGGGTGGCTATCTTAGAAACAAACAATCAAAGTCTACTATTGATTCCTTTTATGAAAATAGATGAGAGGAGAACTAAGAGGGCCAACCTAAGCCTCGCGCTCGATTCCCTCTCCTTCTTGATAGAGTTTTGCAGCTCGCTCTTTGTCTTCTCAGCTTCAAAAGGGACCTGTAGAATCACAGCAACATACTACTATGCAAGAAACTAGGATCTAAGTTCATAAATAATACAGGATCAGATGTGCATTAACCATATACAAGCATATATAAACAAGTACACAGGAATATGGAAGGAAACAAGAATAGCTTTATTCAGATAAAAAGTAGCAAGAGGATTACAACCATGAGCAATTCTGACCCAGCATCATCCTCCAGCTAAGAGCCCTTCTTCACCTCAAGCAAAGCAAAATCACCCAACACTGTGAATGTACACCAGAATACCAACTGCGCTTCTCTATAAGTTACAAAATTCCAACCTCTGGATCTCTGTGATGAGGGATCCATATATAGATGATTACAAAGAGCTGAGTCATCTTTTGGGATCTTGATTAGTGTCATTTCTCTGATAGTTCCTGCTTCCACTTGGAGAATGAAGATCTCTTACTCATCCCTGGTCGAAAATGGAGTGGCAAGTGTCAAAGGGGAAGCTTCTGGAAGATTCCATGATCTTCCACCTCACATTTTTGTCCCCGCCATTTCTCCATTCCCGACCATCGCACCCTACAGAGGAGAAAAACAGTATGCATCACACCCTGTACATTGGGAAGGTCATATGCATCACACCCTCTGCATGGAGCTTTCAGTATGGTCTAGTTTTGACCATTTATGAGCAGTTTTTAATGGAGAACTTCTGGGAGATGATGTAATCAGTTGACCTTGTTCCTTTAGGTAGTGAAGTAACCCTTTTAGGGACTTAAGAGCCCTTAGTTTATGGACATTTGTGATTGGGGTTGAAGTGCCCAAAAATTTCTATAACAGTTTCCCCCTAAAGCATGAGGTCGTTAATCGTTTTTGATGTCGGGTGAAATGCTTTACTATGAGGATCTGAAGTTTTTCTGAGCTAGGAGGCGACTTGTAATAAGATACAATACAATACATTATTTGACAACAATTTCTCCATGATCTGGCTGAGGCAGGCATTCCCATGGTCAGCTTTAAAAACTCATTTTCATGTACATAGGACAGACGATCGCCTGTGTGACAGACTGATGATATGGACACATCATCCTTTGATTTATATGATCATCTGATCGGCAATGATGTACACTGGATGTCTTTATATTCCTAAATATATAGCAGCCCGGATGGATGAAACTAGATCTGGGGTCTTCAAACTCGGCCAATCTTCACTAGGAGTACAAGTCGATCCATGTGAAAAATGTTTTGGAGTCGAACATGGAAAGACATCGCCTGATTACTAGCCAATGATGTAAGCTATTAATAGGCGTGAGAGGAATCACCAATAATGAAAATGACCCTCAAGGTACTACAATACAATTTATGTGATGTGAAAAAAGGACTTGGCATTGAACACCACACAAAATCTCTCGGTCGAAGGCCATTGATGTAAACCTATCGCCGAAAGTGAGAAACTTGCCATTAAGGCATGCAAGCTT
>APFE030676442.1:0-10946 GCA_000404065.3 Pinus taeda | reverse complement strand
GTAAATAATATTTTTATATTTATCCCTTACATAGCCCTTTAACCAAGAATCATACCTAGGTTTTAAGCCTAAATCATACAACAAGTGGCACATATATATATTTTTATAGTATCAGAGCTATAATAAAAAAATATTCAAAGTCTGAACTCATATTTATATGGTTTATATCATATGTTCAAAGTTAATAAACCCCCCTTCTCCCCCGATTGGGGTGCGGTAGGTACGAAGCGGTGACGGCAGGGGAGGTAGGCCATAGGGAATGGGGGGCCGAGGTGAGAGCGAACACCCAACTGGCTAGAAGGTCAAAGGTGGAAGTGGACAGTGCAAGGCCATGAGCGCAGATGGGGTAGCAGGTAGTACAGGGCAATGGGGCAATAGGCAGTACAGGGCAAAGGCAGATATGGATGAGGGTGGAGGTGAGAGATGGCGACCTAGTGTCAAGTGCAGGAGTGGGCAGGCAAAAGTAGATGGCAAGTGGCATGATGGAAGGAATAAGCCCACAACAGGAGCAGCCAAAGGAACAAGTGGAGATATGAAAGGAAATTATGGCAGTGTCAGGGAAACCCCATCCCGAGTAAACTGAATGAAGGAAGGGGCGGTGGAAGGAGGATAAAGACAAGTGGAGTGTCCTTTGGACAACAGGCAAGGAAGTTGGACAGATAAACAAAAAGGTAAGACAAGTAGGAGCGAGGGCATTTGCATTCTGAGGGCGAAGGCAAGACGTGCTGCGGAAGGTTGTGGAAGTGGTTTGGTGGACGTCGAGATGCAACCGGGTTTCATCGGCAAGATTTTGTATGTTATCTCGGCCCCCATTCTAGACTACTTGGTAAAAATGTTTTTCACAGAGGATTAATGGTTAACGACTATGGCATCTCAGGACTCAGCAAGAGTAGAGACCCATTCCTTTCAGGGCCTTAGTCGGTTAACTTGGAGCGATACTGCTTGGAATATCATCAGGGTGAGGGGGTTCGGGAACTCTGTAATGGGTCTTTGAGTAGAAACATCTTGAGGGGTTTTTAATCATTGGGATGTCATTTGGGGTTTTCGTAATGGAAGTAGACTAAAACTTGTTGCACTAGTATGGTGGCGTCTGTGGCCCGGGAGGGAAGGAGTCATAGTCATGGGTGGGGGGTCATTTTCCCTCTTAGATCTGGCAGCAAGGCTGCGTATTGTCCATCTCGAGTCAAGCCCAGAACTGGTTGAAGGCCGCGGGTTCAAAGGTAGTAGTAGGGATAAGAATTGCGATAGGGAAATAGTAAGGTGAAAATCTTGGTCCCGCCGGTCTAATGGAACCCAGAATAAGGATGATTGCACCAAAGTTCATCTTAAAAAGCCTTATCACATCAGTTGGGGTGGGGATAAGCAAGGGAGGAAGAAACTTCAGTAGGGAGAAGAAACAGAGAGACCCCATGGGAATTGGGAAAATGGGTTCTTCAGAATTCAATAAAGGACCACTGTCACGAAGTGGAGGACAGAAGCCTCAATTTTCTTGAGGAGGAAGGGGGGAATTTTGGTGTTAAAGAAGGCCACTAAAATTCTCCAAGCTGGGAGTGATTGGAAAATATCGGGCCGAAGAAGCCTATGTATACTTTGTTTAAAATAATTCTGACTCATAAATAATTTTCACTAGTTTATGTTTTAGGTAATAAAACTACCAGAGTGCAACAAATCCCGGAGTACTGGAACTCATATAGTGCTCTAGCCCAAGAACAAGTCAGCCAGCCAAGAGAAAAGAAATTAAGCTCGAAGGAGAAAGGGATGGCGAAGGAAGGAAAAGAAGTGGTAAAGAGAGGAAATAGAGGAATGGGCAAGATAGGAAAAAGGATGAAAGGATTGGAAGAAACCTCCAGCAGAGGACCAAGTAAAAGAGGAAGGAAGACTGGGAAAGAGAATATGCAAAGCCTGATAAATGCATACGTGGTTGGTACACCACCGGAAGTGAAAGCAAAAATATCTGAGTGGAAGAGGGAGCTCAACTACAGTATTGCAAATCAGGAAATTGAGACAGAAGAATGGGAAACCATGGTTAAGGACCTTAGGAACACCAGGGGACATCAAACGATGTTCCGGAAAACAATTCAACAATACTGGGTCATGAAGAATATCTTGGCCCGAGCAATGACATTATATAAGGAGCGAGAGGAACAAAAGGAGGCTAGACCAACTGAGCCTAGTATGAAAGACCTACACAGGGAGAT
This sequence comes from Pinus taeda, assembly GCA_000404065.3. Classification (NCBI taxonomy): domain Eukaryota; kingdom Viridiplantae; phylum Streptophyta; class Pinopsida; order Pinales; family Pinaceae; genus Pinus; species Pinus taeda. The sequence continues at coordinate 8,748 of APFE030676442.1, read as the reverse complement.
TGTAGATGTATAGATGCAAATGTACTGAAACAACCTCACGGTGAACAAGATTGAATAGAGCATATAGGACATGATGAGAAGTGAAATCCCAAGATCTAGCGTGAAAGCCCCAGCCCCAGTGGACTCATCAGATGAATGAAGCAGGTCTTCAAATAGAATTTTGTTTATATGATAACTAGAATTTACGCTTTTAACTTGAATTTTATAGTAGATAAAACTAGCAATGTAGCCTAGATGGTCATGAAAACTCTATTTAAACTTTGGACAACATCCGATGCAGATAGGTGGCTAACAAACCTGGTTTCCTGTGGGTAGGTTGAGGCCACCTGTAATTTTTGTTAAAGATATACTTATATTCAAATAATATTAATAGAAAAGTGATTTACCAAGCTTACACAAAAAAGGTTAATAAAAACCCAAAGTTTGATCATATAGCCAATAGGAGGACCAACTTGCCACATCATTACTCCCACTCCCATCAAGGTCAACACTTATCAACGATTTTCAACTAAGAAAGATTTTAAAAACTTTGATACAACACTTCCTCTAATCACCAATATCACCGATATAACCCATCCGCCCGACTTTCGACTTTCAATAATCCATTCACCTCCGATATTTGGACTCAATATAGTTTTTAAAAAGAATTAAATGTGCAATCATGTCAACTCCATATCGGATCCTCCCAATAACGGTGTATCAATGCTTTTTGTTTGTGCACATTATCAAAAGATCTGAGATCCATTCCTCTGATACCCTCTGTTGTTGCCACTTGTCACCCTCCTGTGCGGCCATTGTTACAATAATTAAAAGTTGCTATATCTGATGGTTTTGTGGGCGTTAGTTTTGTTTGGTTTTTTATTATGTTTTTCACATATTTTAATATGATCTCTATTATTTGTGATACAGGGAAGAGCCCAGTGTCGATTAGGAAGGATCTATGTGATCAATGACTTCCAAAGACATTATGCCAAGTGGCACAATGTAGTACTAAAATGAGTAGAGATGGTTGAAGAAAATTTTAAAGAAAGACACATTTTGGGAGTGGCACTTGTATTGTCTATTAAAAGGAAAATCAACCCTTCAGATTATACCAGACCAGTCAATCTAATTAGGAATTGGTTGCAACAATTTTCGAAGTTCAGTCATAACATCAATTGCAACAAATTTATTGTTTTATTTACTTTTTATTGCTCCGGTTGTTAAGTAATAGAGGGGGACTATTAATATTTCCATTATGTATAAATACTTGTATTTAAGATAGAAGAATGGGGATTCGAATCCAGGAGAGGAGGCAGAATAATTTAGGAGCTTTCAGTCTATTTGTAGAGGAGTTTAAACACTCATTTTCAATATTGTAGTGGGATTGAAGTCTTCTTTGCAAACATAGATCGAGTTGCTGGCAGTGAGGTATTTGCACTACTGTAATCCTTTGAGGTTCTGTAACTTGATTCATGTTCATAATGAAGTTTATTTCTATAATTGTTGTATGGCATAATTGTTTTCATCAATTATTGAAATACATGTTTTTATTTTTTAATTACATTTATGTTGTATGATTATATTTGTTAGCTTTAGAACTATTTTTAAATGTTAATTATTAGCCCATTTAAAATTATGATCAAGCTACCTTGCAGAATTAATTAGAAATGCATCTTGAAAACTCGAAATTGTATAAGAACAAACATTTATTTCTTTAGGCTCGCTAGCTATCTAACAGTTTAGAGTTATAGATGTTTTGCTTTTCTACATGGAATTTTATTTTAACTACTTCAATACTATGACATGAATTGCTCGTTCTTATACATATTTTTGTTAGAAATTGGAGCTATTTACAATTAAGTATCTGGTAACTTTTTATTAGGTGTTTAGTTGTTTGCATTTGTTTTAGCAAATATTAGATCTTTTGAACTATTTCCTTGGTCTATTTTCTTCATTCCAATTCCAATTCCAACATGCTTCTTTTCTTGTCTCTTTAGCTTGCTCTCGATTGAGAGAAAGACTATTCTTTCTTTCAATCGAGATAGGTTTAGGATAAGTGCATCATATGGTTAAGTTTTGCATTTTAATTCTTGTTTCTGCATCTTAGAAGTCCTCTTCCCAAAGAGGCAAAGTTTAGAGTGGTTTGGCTAAGCCACAAAGTCAACCTAAGGATCATTCTCTTGCTTGATCAACAAGGAGAATCGATCTAATGTCTCTTCTCTATTGGTAGATGAAGGTCATACTTTAAGCCATTAGAGAAAGGGAAACGGTAACTAGTCTAACTAGTCAGAACAACCATTTCAACGAAAAAGTAATTGTTTTAAGTTCCTGAACGAGTGGTCTTTCTTAGAATGTTGAAAGGGTCATTTTTCCCGATCAACATTTTTGGCAATAGAAGGAGGGCCATAGTAAATTATTTCCTGCGAATATTTTATGATTTAAGATTTTTTCTTATTACTATGGCTCCACTTAAAATAACTCCTTGGAGTTGTTTTAGTAGACCTAATCCAATGGCTACTCTGATAAAGGTAGTTAAGATCCTATCTAAGGTAAAATATAATGGTAAGAATTTTTCTTTTAATCATCTCCTTCAATTTATTTTAAGTTGCAATAATTTTAATATTGATGAAGATAATATTTGTAGGATTTTTACTCTTACTTTGATAGAAAAAGCTAAAGAGTAGTGTTTATCACTTTAGATGCCTCTGTACATAGTTGGGATGTTGTTTCACATATTTTCCTTCATGATTTTCAACAATATGATTACGAAAAGGTGTGTAATCAATTATCCAAATTGCGTAAGATGGAAGGTGAATCATTAGATGATTTCCTAATTAGATCCAGGTTAATTTTAATGAAATTTCAGTCCAAAGATTTACCTCCTCAATTTTAATATAATGGGTTCGTCTAAAATTTTGATATATCTCCCTTGTATTCCTTATCAAGAATCATAAAATTCATTTATTTCTCTTGAAAAATCAACTGCTCAAATTATCAATAATGATCCTCTTCTAGAAACTAGAATTGCCAATGAACAATTTCAGGAGAAAAAGGATTCTGCCCAAATAAATAATGTTGTTTTGAATGAACAATCACAACTAGAAATAAGTAGCAATCAATATCTTCCTCCTTATATTATTTTAAGAAATGGAAAATCCAATCCTTCCACTAATGAGGAAATGGATTAACATCCCAAAGTTTGCAATCATGCAAATCAAGAAGATTTTGAAACACAAATTTTGGCAAATGAGCAATATTTTTCTAATAGAGAAATTTTCAGGCTTGTTGATTATAATTCCCAATTTTCTCTATATCCCGAATTATTTGATAATTCATTAAATAATAATAAAACTTCTCCTTTCAATATTAATAACAACTGTAAAGATAAAGGAGTTACCATTTACGAATTATCAATAAGTTCTGATAGGGATAGAGAAAATTTAGTCACTTACAATTCTGTTAATTCTCTATCTGATTTTGATTTAGGAAAATAGGATATTAATGAAATTGTTCATAATGATGAAAAAATTGAGCCTTGTATTTCTTCTTCTTCAAAAATTAATTCTTTAAGTAAATATGTTTTTGAAGATGAAAATAATCTAATTTAAATATTTTAATAAATTTTCAATCATTTAATCATTATGATAATTTCAGCAATTATGAATGTGCCCCAATTTATCACTCCTACAATGATGACATTCCTTTTTGGGATCATAATCTAGAAATTTTCCCATCTCTACAAGTGAATGGAAACAAAAATGATTTTAATTTTGTAATCACTTGTGAGAAGAAAATATTCACAAGCAGACTCCCACCATGTTGTATCATTATCTGTAATATAGATGTAAATTATAATTATAATTTTTCTCATTTTTCCAGATTTTTGTTTTTGTTTTTTCGATTTTCAATTTTTATTTTCTGAACATACTGCACTGGTATTATGAGCATTATAACCGTAGTCTCTCACCTAACAGATTAATCAACATAAATGAAAATCAATTTCAGAATTTCAATTTTGAACATTTGTTAATTCTTATTTTGAAATTCTACTTGATGATTATGCATGGTCAATTTCTTTTAGATTTTCAAATTAATTTTTTATGAATGCTGACATTTGAGAGCTCATTATTATATACTGGCCAACCATGTAATCCCTCTAGAAATTTTCTATATTACTATCCACGATTTATCGATTCATATGAAAAGAAAATTTCTAGTCATGTACATATAATTTCTTGTTTACAACAACTTATGATATTCAAATCTTTATCATATAACATGGGCCTACTGTTTCCTCTTTCTCTAAATCACTTTCAAGCAACAATTGAAATACATCCTGAATTTTATGATCCCGTAGGCAAATATTTGGAAGAATTTTTGGGAAAGGATTTTGTAGTCAAGTTTTTTCCAAGCTTAGATGTAAATAGTAGGCTGAGTTTTCTTTTCAGTGATTTAATTTTAGTTTTATTGTTTCCTTGGAAGTTTGATTTTTACTTAGTCTTAGTCTGTTTTTTTAAGATTAGGATTAGGAATTAATTAGATTTCTTTTATTTTTTTAATGTTTTATAGATTGAATAAAAAGTCGATTTTTAAACATTTTAAAATGCATGGAAGAAGAAGAAGATCCATGAGGTAAACTTATTAGTAAATTATTCCAAGTATGCATTTTTATTATCATCTGTTTTTGTGTTTTATTTTGGTTTATTCTTTTTTGCTTCAGTTTTTTCTTTCTTATATTTTATTGTTCTTTTTTGCAGGTTTTGGTTTGATTTAGATTTTGCTAATAAGACCGCTATGATAAACATAAATGCTAAATGGATCATTTTTCAAGCCTCACTTATGAAGATTTCCTCAACTTTTATTTTTTCTTATCATTTTTGATATATTTTTGAAAACAAGATTTGAGTAAGGAAATAAATCCTTGTTAATCTCTCAAATGCAATTTTTAATCATAACTCTTCATTAGGTAGCTTTTAACAAAATCATGAATAAGAAACTCATTTAACAAGACACCATTTTACTTGACAAATACATAACAACGTCTTAAATTCCTTATGTAAGGATATTGCTTTTATCTTATTTGAGTTATGCCTATTTCATGATTTTTCTTGTAATGATTTGCTTTATTTCAGTTTGTTTTGCATTTCTTTTTGCCCCTTCTTTTAGATCCAATTTCATGACATCACATTTTGTTTCCTTCTAAAAATCCCCTTATGTGTGATTTTTGTGATATTACAAACCTTTTAGTTAGAGTTCCTTTTCCACCCACCTTTAGTTTGATATATGGGAAATATTTACTTTTATTTAATGAAATTCATTGGTAAAATGAACAATATCAAGTTAATTATCAAATTTCTATCTTTCATATTCAGATTGGAAACTCTTATTATATTGTTTTTCTTTATCATTTTGATAATATCACTTTACAACATAAGAGATAATTTTGTTTTTGCAACAACTTATATTATAAACAACTTTTGCTAAGCAAAAAAAACAACAAATAAGTTTAGTACTTTTATAGTTCTTCTAAGCCATCCCAATCGCTTAAGGAGAAGATTTGTCTCCCCATTTATGATAAAAGGATCAGAGTGTAAATTAAAAGATATGTAATGCCTGGAAGATAGGGGGCCTCCTTATAGAGTCAAATCATCATGATCATGGATTTAGATGGTTTTGACATTGTCGTATAAGGCCACTAAACCAGGATAATGGATTATCACAATTTGTTGTAGGACAAGAGGTCTCATCACATGTTGAATCGTTCATTACTATCAATACTTGTGAATGTCATTGTTGAAATCTAGTCACCAAGCCAGGAAAATGGCTTTCAAAGCAATTTAATGGCAAATAGAGATATACCTACTCTGAAAAATTTAAACATAGATGGGATACTGATATTTCCTTCGGTATAATGGGTAACCATGTCGAGGCTATGGATGCCTGTTGGCAGGAGTGGTTCTACCTATAACAATGATAGTTCATATTTCTTACTAAACACAATGATAAGCTTTTGTTCTTTAACTTTAACTTGTTATCAATTAAATAGTTGTTGTAACATGACTCTTATAATCAATTTTGGAGATATACAAAATGAGAAAACTCTATTATTCATTATTGGGATTTCATTGAAAATCTGAATCTTAGCACTTTGATTGATTTAACCTTATTCCTTTTTCTTAGAGTTTCATCATTTTTCTAGAGATAATTGGTTCTTCCCAGTGTGTCGACATTGTTGTGGTAAAAAGCACAACCCCCCCATTATCATTTAATTCTCATTATGGGGACCCTTTAATCGAATTATTGGTCATATTACTATTTGACTTTGAGAAATTGGATTGCTATGATGAGTTAGATATGTTCTTATATTACTATCATAACTCTTTTGATCTCTTTTGGACATTTGTTTTGTAAATGGCGCCTAATTGTTGATTTGATATTTTTCACTCCCTTGGCCTAATGATATGTATATAATGTATTTTATCTTTTTGTTTTAGAGGTTTTATTTCTTTATTTTTACTTTTATTTGTAAATATTTATTTATATTTGTAAATAGTATTTTTATTTTTATCCCTTACATAGCCCCCGAGACCAAGAATCATACCTAGGCTTTAAGCCTAAATCATAAAGCAAGTGGCACACACACACACTCACACACACACACACACATATTGATATAGTATCAGAGCTATATTAAAAAAATATTCAAAGTCGGAACTCCTATTTATATGGATTATGGCATATGTTCAAAGTTAACCAAAACCCAAAGTTCGATCATATAGCCGATGGGAGGACCCACTTGCCACATCATTACTCCCTCTCCCATCAGGGTCAACACTTATCAACGATTTTCAACTGAGAAAGATTTTTAAAACTCTGATACAACACTCCCTCTGATCGCCGATATCACCGATATAACCCATCCGCCCGACTTTAGACTTACGATAATCCATTCACCTCTAATATTTGGACCCGATATAGTTTCTAAAAAGAATTAAATGTGCAATTGCATCCACTTCATATTAGAGCCTCCCAACATCGGTGTATCAACATTTTTTGTTTGTGCACATTATAAAAATTTTCGATATCCATTCCTCTGATACCCTATGTTGTTGTCACTTGTCACCCTCCTATGGGGCCATTGTTATAATAATTAAAAGTCACTATATCCGATGGTTTTTTGGAATTAGTTTTTGTTTGGTTTCCGATTATGTTTTTCACCTATTTTAATATGATCTTTGTTATTTGTGATACAAGGAAAAGCCAAGTGTCGATTAGGAAGGATCTATGTGATCAATGACTTCTAAAGACATTATTCCAAGTGAAACAATGCAGTACTAAAATGGGTAGAGATGGTTGAAGCAACATTTAAAGAAAGACACAATTTGGGAGCAACTCTTGTATTGCATATTAAAAAGAAAATCAACCCTTCGGCTTATACTAGACTGGTCAATCTGATCAAGAATTAGTTTCAACAATCTTATAAGTTTGGCCATAACATCAATTACAACAAATTTATTGTTTTAGTTTATTTTTAATTCTCTAACTGTTGATTAATAGAGGGGGACTGTTAATATTTCCATTATGTATAAATACCCATATTTAATTTAGAATAATGGGGATTTGAATCTAGGAGAGGAGGCAGAATAATTTAGGAGCTTTCAGTATGTTTATAGAGGAGTTTCAACGCTCATTTGCACTATTGCAATGGGATTGAAGTCTTCTTTGCAGACAAAGATCGAGTTGCTAGCAGTGAGGGATTTTCACTACTATAATCCTTTGAGATTTTGTAACTTGATTCATACTCATGATAAAGTTTATTTCTTAATTGTTGTATGGAACTATTGTTTGCATCGATTATTGAAATACATGTTTTTTGTTTTCAAATACATTTTTGTTGTGTGAGTATATTTGTTAGCTTTAGCACTATTGTTAAATGTTAATTGTTAGCCCATTTAAAATTATGATCAATCTACCTTGCAGAATTAATAGAAATGTATCTTGAAAACTGGAAATTGTATAAGAACAAACATTTATTTCTTTAGGCTGGCTAGCTATCTAACAGTTTAGAGTTATAGATGTTTTGCTTTTCTACATGGAATTTTATTTGAACTAATTCAAAACTATGACATGAATTTTTCGTTCTTATACATATTTTTTATTAGGGGTTGGAGCTATTTGTAGGAATTTATAGGGTAAGTTCCTCAGACAGAACACCAAAGGACACCGCTCACAAACAGATCACATATCAATACACCAGTATTTAAGCTTCAGTGACTAAAAAAAAAAAACAAAGCCCCCCCCCCTCTCTCTCTCTCAAACTTTTTGTTTAGCTGACTTGGTTCAAAGATAATTTATGAGAGTAGAGATCTTGAGTTCAAGTCTCCTTTTTATTGGAAAGGGGGCGTTTTTTTTCATTTTCACACATTCCCACACTTCGTCGGTGCCTTCATCAACTTTTCTTCAAAAAGCCATAACTTCTTCATCCGGAAGCCGTTTTCAGAGCCATTTTTTTTGAACCATCCTAATTTTTCGAGATCTTTCCATTGGAACACTTAGTTTCAGCATATATAGCTTCAATTTCTATTAAAATGGAAAGTCCATGCCAAGTTATTCTTGACAGCACCAACTACTTCCAATGGTGGTCCTACATTGTGGATTTACTTAGAAGTAAAGGTCTTTACAGAATAGCCACAGGCCAAGAAATCAAAACCGAAAGATGAAGATAAGGCAGCTAAATGGGAAAATAGGCAAGATCAACCACGTGGG
>APFE030676441.1:44547-65445 GCA_000404065.3 Pinus taeda | reverse complement strand
CATTCTTTCTGTGACTCCATTTTGCTGAGGTGTATATGGAGTAGTCTTCTGCCGTGCTATACCACACTTCTTACAGAATTCTTCAAATTCCCTGCTGCAGAATTCTCCACCATTATCTGTCGTCAGCACCTTTATCTTCTTCTATGTCTGATTTTCCACTAGAGCCTTAAATTCTTTAAACTTGTCAAAGACTTCAGATTTCTTCTTAAGGAAATATATCCATGTATTCCTTGAGAAGTCATCTATAAATGATACATAGTACACAGACTTACCCAGTGATGGAACCTTCACAGGTCTAATCACATCACTGTGCACAAGCTCTAATATCTGTTTCGCCCTCTTACTACTAGAGCAGAAGCTCACCCGGTTCTGCTTTCCATATACACAATTTTCACAGAAATCAAAATCTAGAGAGGTATTACTCATACCTTCTACCATACCTTTACCATGAAGTATTCGAAGGCCCTTCTCTCTAATATTTCCAAGCCTTTGATGCCACAACATGGTCTTTTCTCCAGAGACCACTAGATTTTCTGCTCCACTTTCAGGACCCACAGAACTATTGCACCCATCAATAACAGTGCTACCTTGTAGCTTGTACAGAGTTCCAATCCGAACTCCCCACATCAATACCAGTGATCCTCGAACTATTTTGCAGGTATCCTTCTCGAACATTTTTTTTACACCTACATCATCCAGCTTACTTACAGAAATTAGATTTCTAGATAATGCGGGAATATGCAAAACACCCAGAAGTGTTCTAACCCTTCCACCTTGCAACTTCAACTTTACTTTTCTACGACCAACGATTCTAGCCTTCCTGGCATCCCCCAAGAATACATCACCACCATCATATTTCTCATACTCGTAGAACGACTCTCTATGGTGAGTGAAGTGAAAGGATGCACCTGAGTCAATAAATCATGGCTCATGATCTACATGTGTACTTGAAGAAGCCAAGTATAGATCCCCACCTTCATTTGAGGTGGTTTTTGCCTCTGTAGAAGGAGCATCATCAGATCCATTTCCTTATCAAGAGCTTTAGATTTACAATCCCTTTTGTAGTGTCCTTCCTTTCCGCATTTCCAGCACACCACCTTTACAGGTTTTCCTAGAGATTTAGATCTCCCACTCGATGACTTATGTTTGTTTCTGTTATGGGATCGTCCTCATATAGACAAGGCATCACCATTCTAGCTTTCCATATTTTTCCATCTCATCTCCTCTGTCAGCAAGGATGAGACTATCTCATCAAACTACAAGGCAGTTGCATTGCTACCTATCGCAATAAACAGATTATCCCATGAATCTGGTAGAGAACACAACAAACTGATGCACTTATCTTCATCTAAAATTTTAATATCAACAGATGCTAACTGACTTACCACAGTATTAAATGCATTCAAATGCTCTATCACTGAGTCTCCATCTTTCATCCTCAAGTTATACAACTTTTTCCGCAGGAACAATTTATTCACCAAAGACTTAGATTGGTACGAAGTCCCTAACTTGTCCCACAAAGCCTTCGTCGTAGCTTCCCCTGATACATTCAAAAATACTGAATCTGAGACACACATTCGTATTGTGCTATTTGCCTTCCGATCCAACTTCTTCCATTCTTCATTGGACACTCCCATTGGTTTAGTACCCAGATTTTCCACGATCCATTGATCTTTATCCACCAACAGATCCTCCATCTTGAGTTTCCACAACTCAAAACTCTGACCATTAAATTTCTTAATCTCTATCTTTCCACTACTTGTCATCTTCTTTCATCACCAGAACCAATCTTGCAGATGTCCTACTCAACAAGGTCTACCACAGGCCCGAGCGAAACCCCTCAGAAACAAAGGCGTCCCCTTGAAGCCAAAACATCTGATACCAGATGTAGGTTTTAACCCCGTACATAAATTACTTGCATATGAATTCTAAAACACATAAAATAAACAATGCGAGAGCATAACACATAAGACACATATACACAGAGATTTCCCCTGGATCCCAAAATTGAGACTACCAGCTTGATTTTTCATTATGTTCCTTTCAATGTTATAATACATATTTATACATGCCTAAGCATCCAATACCATGGATCAAAAACCATCGTGTCCAATACCATGGATCGAAAACCATTGCATCCAAAAAGATGTGCGAAAATCATGCACAAAACCATAGGTGGGTCCACCCAAACTAACATAGGGTCCAAAAACAAAATTTTCCACAGCGCTGCCCCGAACCCCATAAAGTGGGGTTACGAGTGCCCCTCAAACCCCCTGTGACCTCCCCCCCTCTAACCCCTTGTTAACTACGTGGGCTAGTCGTGGAAAGAATATAACACAAAACACATGACAGGTGACAAAGAAAAACTACACTCATATAATGCCTTAAAAAAGGAAAAGAGTGTCTCATTTGGAAACTACACTCTTGCTGTTATAAAAGATAAAGGCTTTGTTTTCTTGAAAGAAAAAGTTAAAGATAGAAATGTTATGTATGTTGATGGCTTAAAACATAACCTGTTGAGTGTGAGTCAAATGTGAGATCAAGGAAATGAAGTAGTGTTTCAATCAAATGGATGTGTTGTTCGTGAGCTTGATATAGGAGAAACAATGATTAAAGGTACAATAACTCCAAAAAACCTATACATACTCAAGGGAGGACAACAACAGTGTTATCTAAGCAAAAATGATGAAAAATCGCTATGGCATAGAAGATTGGGACATCTAAGCTTTTCTAAAATAAGAAAATCATGTAGATTCCACGCTGTTCGATATCTTCCAAATATCAACATTCCTGAAAATACTATATGCAAATCGTGTCAATTCGGTAAGAAAACCAGATCTTAATTCATCGAAAAGGAAGGATCGGCTAGTAAGCCGCTTGAACCTGTTCATACTGATTTATATGGACCATCAAGGAAAAAATCACCTTGTGGAGAAGAATACTTCATATTGTTCATTGATGATTTTTCCAGTATGTGTTGGATAGGTCTTCTAAAGCATAAAGATGAAGCATTTGAAAAGTTCAAAGGCTTCAAAGCTTTGGTTGAAAATGAATCAGATCATAAAATCAAATGCCTCAGTCTAATCGAGGAGGGGAATTTACCTCAGATGAATTCTTTCACTTCCGTGAACAACATGGAATAAAAAGGCAGTTCTCCATCGCAAGGACTCCTCAGCAAAATGGAGTGGTAGAAAGGATGAACAAAACTGTTCAATAAATGGCTCGTGCTATGCTAGATGAATTTGGAACTCCTGCAACCTTTTGGGGTGAAGCTGCATTTGCCGTCGTCACTATTCTCAACCAAGCAAATGTTCAGGTAAATAGCACTCAAACTCCGCATGAACTTTGGTATGGTAAAACTCCTACGGTAAAGTACTTCAAAGTTTTTGGAAGCAAGTGTTACATCAAAAGGACTGATGAAAAACTTGGTAAGTTTGAACCTAGAGCAGATGAAGGCATTCTTCTTGGCTACTCTTCCCGAAGTAAAGGATATAATTTTATAACAAAAGACTTTGGAAAATTATTGAAAGTATTGATGTTGTAGTTGATGAAACATGCAAAAATCCAAAACAGATTAAAAACCAAAGATCATGACAATGAAGAAGATGAGAATCATTTTCCCACATCAAATCACACTGATTCTGAAGAAGAAACCAATGAAGCACCAGAAGAAGAGATAACAATAGAAGAAAAGAATCCATCCAGGTATGTTCAGAAAAATATCCAGAAACTCAAATTTTGGGGGAAAAAGGGGCAAGTGTGTAGACAAGAAGAACTATTGCCGAAACCTCAAGCTATCTAACATTAATATCCTCCACTGAACCTCAAAATGTGAATGAAGAATGCAAAGATGAATGTTGGGTCAAGGCCATGAATGAAGAAATTGAGAAAATTGAAAAGAATAATACTTGGGAATTAGTTCCTAGACCTCCTGATAAGAATATCACAGGAACTAAATGGATATTCAAAAACAAACTGAACGAAAATGGAGAAGTTATTAGAAATAAGGCCAGACTTGTTTCCAAAGGATATCCTCAACAAGAAGGTATAGATTTTGAAGAAACTTTTGAACCTGTTGCTAGACTTGAAGCCATAAGAATGTTTCTTGCTCTTTCTAGTTTTCAGAAATTCAAAGTATACCAAATGGATGTAAAATCTGCCTTTCTTAATGGAGACTTAGAAGAAGAAGTCTATATTGAACAACGAGAAGGATTCATTCTTGGAAATGATGCAAAGCTTGTATGCAAACTCAGAAAATCTCTCTATGGTCTAAAACAGGCTCCAAGAGCATGGTATTACCGTCTTGAAAAATATGTCCACCAACAAGGTTTTTCAAAGGGGTCAGCAGATAGCAATCTATATACAAAGATGGACACTGATAAATTGCTAATAATTGTTGTGTATGTTGATGATATCATTTTTGGTAGCAATGAAGAATCCATGAGTCAAACTTTTGCCTCAGTAATGCAGCAATAATTTGAAATGTCCTTGCTTGGTGAGCTCGCCTACTTTCTTGGTCTACAAGTTCAGCAGAATAAAGATGGTATTTTCCTCTCACAAACCAAATATCTCAAACAGATCTTGAAAAAGTATGGCATGGAAGACTTTAAACTAGTATGTACCCCAATGGTAACAAGATGTAATATTAGCTCAAATGATGAATCAGCAGCAATAGATCAACTAACTTATAGATCCATGATTGGTAGTCTGCTTTATCTAACAAGTAATCGACTAGACATCATGCATGTAGTGGGAATAGTTGGAAGATTCCAAGCAAATCCTAAGGAAACGCACTTTCAGGCAGTCAAAAGGATTTTCAAATATCTTCAAGGAACACATAAATTTGGTTTATGGTATCCTAGAGATACAAATCTTACACTTCATGCATATACATATGCAGATTGGGCAGGAAGTGTTGATGACAGAAAAAGCACTAGTGGTGGTGCATTCTATATGGGTTCCAGGTTAGTGTCTTGGTTCAACAAGAGACAAAGTTCAATTGCATTATCTACAGTTGAAACATAATATGTGTCTGCTGCATCTTGCTGCACACAACTACTTTGGATGATGCAAACCTTGCAAGACATTCAAATCACATGTACTCCACCCATCTCCATTCTATGTGATAGTACAAGTGCCATCATTATTTCAAAGAATCCAGTCATGCACTCCAAGACCAAGCACATACCCATCAAATATCATTTTCTACGTGAACAAGTGCTTGAACAAAAGGTTAAATTGGAGTATGTTCCCTCCAAAGAATAGTTTGTTGATATATTCACTAAACCACTACCCAGAGAGACATTTGAATATCTTAGACAAAAGCTGGGAGTAGTTGCTGCATCATCCTACTATTAAATCCTATCTTTTTCAAAGTAAGGTGGTTATACGGGAGTTTCATGAAGCGTAGTCGCGTATATAAGCTGGTTTCTATGGGTACAATCATGTATATGTTGGTTTGAAGAAAAGTAGTGGGCCAGACTCAGGAGAAAGGGGTCTGATATGGTTCAGTGAATTATCCACTCTGCTTGATGATGGCTACAGTCTGTTGATGACATGTGGAAATATGTTGGCTCTCATAAGTTGTTGATAACTTGATATATATTTGATTGATGATGATGCCTTGATAACTCTTCTGATATATGAAATAATCATATCTGACAGTGAATGTCTGGTAAAGGTTCAGGGGGAGCATATGCTTCTAATAATGCATTGTTAGAATTATCTTATAAGATCTCGGTGCAAATTTTGTTTTAGGTGGAACAAGTTCAGGGGGAGAACATGGTTGCTAGTCTAGATGATGATTGACAGATGTTGTTGATGATAGTTGTTGATGACTATCATGGTCTTGTTTAAGATATTTGGTCTCTGTTATATATGTCATGTATATCTTTCAATGTAACAGTCATGAAAAAGACTTAATTTGTAACCCCATTATGCATGGGATGTATGATGTAATGTTTCTTGTTTTTGCCATGTATAAACAACTGATATATCCCCACTTGGTTGGGTGGATGAGTCAAATTTGGTATATCCCCACTTGATTGGGAGATGGATGTATGTATGGGTCATTGGTGATAGGAAGGTCATTTGTGATGCATGTATAGAGTCATGTTCTTCTTTTAGAACATCTTTTTGTAGACTTTTCTTATGCTCAGGGGGAGAATGGACTCGATCAGGGGAGCTCAATCAACACACTTCAACATATCAGAAAATTTAGCATGCACTCATGGGGAGCATGACCCTTTGCCCTTGATGTCAAAGGGGGAGAATGACTTATGGTTGTTGTTGCCATCAAGTCCAAAAGGGGAGATTGTTGGCATTATGATGTCTATGTTGTACTTGATGGAAACCCACTTGTAGAAGAACAACTCACTTGTATATGATGAATCTACAAAAGAGATAGTAGTTTTGACAGAATGTGATGAAATGCAAGGCAGCTTTAGATGTGATGAAATGCAGGGCAGCTTCAAGGAATCAATTCAGAAGGCAAGTCACTCAGATGAAAGATCACAGTATACCAGGAAAACAACAAAGAATGATAGACCAGTCTTCATAGAATGAAGAAAGAGAGGTATACGCAGTTTCACCATTAACCAAGCCGCATATGCACGCAGGTTAACAAAAAAAAGGTGTGTATATCGTACACACGCACTTTCACAGAAAGGAAAGCGTGTATACTTTGGAAAACTAAGTTTTGGTCTAAAGTATTTGGTCCATGGTATTTTGATCCATGGTATTGGTCCATGGTATTTGATCCGAGGTATTGACCCTAGGTATTTGATCCAAGGTATTAGTCCTAAGTGGTTTTGGTCCATGGTATTGAGAAAGGCCTGAAACTATAAAAGGAGGAGAAGATCATTAGGCCAAGGAACTCAAGTATTGAATATCTGATAAAGAGTGAGATCTAGTATGCAGGTTATTGGGTTGTTGTGCATTGCTGGATCTGAACCAAGGAGGAGCCTTAGCAGTTGATGGAGGATAAGATCTAATGATGGATCGAGATCTTAATGCGTAAAGTGAACTATCATTATGTGTTTTTTTCTCATGAATATTCTAAATCTGAATATTGACACATATATTATTCTGTAAATGATATGATCTAGGTATAACTGAAGTCTGGTATAGTTGCAGAATTAGGAATTAATATTTGCAGATGTATACGATGGTTGGATTTAAGGAAACCGCGTATACACGTGGGTTCGGCACAAGAAAGTAATGTATACCTTATAATCAATGTTTTAGTTACTGTTGTTTGTTGTTGCAGTATTTTGGGTTCTGGCTTAGGTTTTGGTTACTGTATTCTGGTGACAACATTCTGAAAGATCAGATTGATGGATTGTCAAAGTAATTGATTGACTTGGTTTTGGTTGGTTCAATAGGAGATTGATTGAAGTAGATATATTTGATGATTGAATGATGTTGTTGATGGATCCAGTCTGAAAATTTATGAAACGTGGTCCCTGGAAGAAAGGAGAAGGTTGTAGCCTTCTGTAGGTCGGCACCTACGTACTTGTAAACATATCAACTAGTACAAGAGCTAGGGGGTTGTAGCTCCCTTCCAGTGGAAGCTAGAGAACAAGAGAAGGTTGTAGCATTCTGCAGGTAGAAGCCTGCGTACTGGTATAAGGTTGCACCAGTACAAAAATTGTAAACATAATTCTATTATTATTAAAAGAAGACAAAGACGATTTCAGCAGGTGGTTTTCACCTACATTGGGTTTCCACCTAATATCTTCGTGTTTATGTGTGTTTCTTATGTGTGATGCTTTATTCTACTCTTACTGCATTGTCTAATGAATTTGCTGATATACTGATTAAAGTTCACTTCATGATAATTTGGGTAAATCAAAAGATCTCTGCATATATGCTGGTTTCATTAAGTATAGTTACGTATACACGCTAGTTCACTGAGCGGAAGTAGCATATACAAATCAGTTTTGAAAATTAAATTATTGATCTGATAATACTGATTAACCCCCCCCTCTTATTATTATTTCCAACGTCATGTAAACCAGAAAGATCACAACGAATACTAATAATGATATATTGCATTGGGGCTATGGACCTTTTGGAAATTTCAATCTCAAAGTATCCTATCACATCCTAACCTAAGCTTAGTCTACTACTCCTAATCGTACTAGGAAGCACCTTTGGAAAATGAGGCATTGGCTGAAAATAACATTTTTCCTATGGTTTCTCTTGAAGAATAAAACTCTAACATGGGACAAACTTCAAACAAGAGGTTTAATGGGTCCATCAATATTGCCACAATGCAAGAACCAGGAAAAGGACCCTACACACTTATTTCTTTCTTTCTCTTTCTCCTTTAAACTCTAGCACCAGATAGCCTTCTTCTTCCAATGTCCAAGACACACCTCTTAGTCAATCCATGCCTCCTTGGATAATTGGAAAGACTCTCCTTTTAAAAGTATTGTTCTGAAAAAAAACATGGATTCTCATCCCTAACTTTCTCATTTGGAATGTTTAGAAAGAAAGAAACTCTAGAACTTTTAAAAACTCATCAACATCCCTAGACATTATCTGGAACCTCATCCTTTCTTAACTCAAAGAGACATTTTCATCCTCACAATGGACTATACAAGATTGGGAATGCCCACCATAAGAATAGAGCATCATAAGATTATTGCGACTAAGCTCTTATCCCTCCCTCCCACATAACAATTATCATTTTCCTTGACTTAAAAGTATTCCTCCTAAGCGCCTCCCCCAACACCCCCCCCCCCCCCCCCCCCCCCCCCCCACACCACCACAACGTTCATTAAGCTCAAATTTGATGGTGCCTCCAAGGGCAACCCTTTACCAGCTAGCTATGGATGTGTCTTTAAGAACTTCTCTAGTCAAATTATCCACATATTTGCAGGTAAGTTGAGTTTCATTACTAATAAACAAGTTGAATTATGGGGCTTAAAACATGGCATCTGCATAGCATTAAGAAATGGCTACTGCCAACTCATCAAAGGAGACTCTTTGCTCATCATATCAGTATTGAAGAAAATACATTATGAATCATCTCTCTAAAAAATTTCTAGTATTTCGTGCATAGAAGCTCACCTATGCAAGGTATATTCCTTGCTCGACCATCTTCAATCTCCCTTGTTAGCCCATATACACAGATCTAGCAAAGCACATATAGAAAGATTGGTAAACTACACCCTAGACTCAAAGAGCCCTCCATTAGATGTGCAATGGTCTCAATGAATTCCTACTCCATTATGATGTGCTTACTTCTCCATTGCACTTCAAGATTTGCCCCCCATTGTGAGTGCCCGATGAATGTCAGTATGCATTCAAGGCCAAAGGAAACTAGCAAACATCTGGTCATGTTGTCAAACTTTTGGCATGCTTAGATTAACCTTGATATCATTCTCGCACTAATGAAATATTAGTCGTGTACTTCACAATAAATTCAGCTTACGAGATAATAATGGTTTCTCATTATGACATGCAATGATTTCTTGTTATACATGATGAGGGTGGTGTCATGGCAAGCCAATTCCCTCCTTCAATTCTATTTCCATCATCTGCCACCTGCATTGGAAGCTAGTTGTCTCAACATACAATGTGTTTGGTGGTATCAGTGTGGAGAAAATATGCCTTTGATGCTACTCCACTCTTCGCATTTGGCAATTGGTTCGTTACTGAGTATATTTTGGTTGTCTCGAAGGTGGAATGTGTGTATAATAATTGGCTGGATTCTCAGTCATACCCGACCTTCAATGCTTACAGGATGGTTTTAGCATCTTTAATGGCCCCCTGGGCTCACCATATTCATACGACCTTCCCAAAACATCCTCTACTTTCTTATATTCATAAGTTATAGCTACCAAGGTGTAAGTCTTGGTTTGGTATATCTATCTCCTTACTACTCTGTCTGTTGAGCAATTCGATAGTAGTTGGCACAATTCGAGAAGGGTGACAAAGCTCATTTGGAGAAATTCAAGGATGCTCAGCAAGGCTAAGAGTTCAAACTTGGCCTTAGACATCGAATTTACCTCCATGGTATACAAGAACCAATTCAAGGCTCACAAGTCACCTTGGATTGTAGTTAGTAGCAATTGTTTCCAATCATCTCCAATTAGTCTCCCCATGGAGTCAGGCTAGTGTTATTCAGATGTGAAAAGCACACCATCTTCGTGGCAATGTGGAATCCCTTCTTAGACTATAGTAAGTAACAACGAGGTCCAAATTACTTTAATTGGTTTCTCATTGCAGTCAGGTCGACACTATTTGGAAGTTTACGTCATACCATCTTTGGGCATCATGCGGAAGCACTTCGTGGGAACTTGGAGAATCTCTTTGCAATGAAATCGGCCAGGATCCCCAAGCTCCATGCGATGATCCATGATAGTGATGCAATGGTATGGGTTAGAAATGATGGTTGGTAGACGATTAGAACCCCATCCCTGCTCAGAGGTGCCAACTGTGGGCATTGTGGAGGTCAAATGCTTTGCTCTGCCTTCTAACTCGAAGTGCCATAAAGAACACATGCAGTTGTTTAGTTTTTGTCATACTATCATTTTGTATAAAGTATTAAGTTAGTTATGGGGTATTTGGAAGCTTTATGTCCTAGTTTAACTAGTTCTCAAAGACAGAGCCATCAATTTTATAATGGTATGTAAAATAGTTCTAGTACAAATTATCATTTTATTTTGTTCAACAAATTAGCCATAAAAAACATATGCAAACTTAAAAAGCTAAACTTATATTACTGGGTTTGTTTCCCATCTAAACGGCTAATAACACATAAAAAATCTTATATATCATTTTGATTTAGTAATATAAAACCAAACATTATAACCAAAATAATAATAATAATTAACATTTTAAATTTAAAAACATTATTTTTTAAATACACTTGATACTAAGATGAAAAGCGAAAACTATATATATATATAATTATAATTTTACAAGAGTGTATTTGATATATATATTCTTTTAATAAAGTATCACTCATTTTTCTTGATTTAATGTAAGATATATTTCATTAAATTATCTTACGTGTAGAGTTGAAATGAAGTCCACATATGTGTTTGTTTAATAGTTTCTGGGTGCTTTATAAAAGCTTATTCAAGGTTTGTCTTTTTGTGATGATTAAGCTTTAACTTTATACAAAATTGTGTATCATGATACGTAAAGAATCTATTATTTCATTGTACAGGCATGAATAAATGTTTTGTGATGGGCATCAGTGAAAATGCAAAACAAACATTTTCATAATGGTGTGTACTCGTTACATTGTAGATTTTCGTTGTTGAAAATGTTGTTTTTAATGTATAAATAAATTTAGTAATTCGAAAATTTAAGGTATATTTAAGTTGAATGACTTTGAATTTATAGTTCAAGGTTGTAATTTGGCAATTTTATATTTAATTTCCGACCAAATTCCAAATCTCCAAATTTTAGAATATATAAATTTCGGTTTATGTAATTCTTCAATTTTAGAATTATTTTAAATATATGATTTATTGTAATAAGGATGAGATTATTTTTAAATATATTTTAAACATCAAAATTTTAGAGATAGATTTTAGTTTTTAGAGACAAGTTTTCTTATTGTTTATATATTATTATTATTATAATATCTGCATCATTTTGAGTGAGGTAACTATTATATAATTTATTGTTAGTGTATCTAATAAGAGTTGTCTTTAAAGAGATTTTTTGGAAGTTTTTTCGGTGGGTTTTTCTGGTCAAAATCCGGCAACAATTTATTCAAATCGCAAGTTTGATAGTTAATTTCTGCACAATCAAAGGATCTGAGGGGTTTTTCAGGGTGCTGAATCCAAATATGCAGTTAAAAACCATTTTAAATAATACAAATCAACATTTAACCTCAATTTTTTTGGTTGGATTCCGTCACCGGAATCTCCAAAAAGTCGCACTAAAGACAACTCCTATCTAATATAGGGGCATCTTCCAACAATAAATCTAGTATGATCACATTTACCATTATACTATGGTCATATATTTTACAAATAGGCATAATTTACAAGTTACATATCTGTGGCCTTTATTTTATATCATTAAAAAATGCATTTAACTAATATAAAAATTATTTATTGAATTTATTTGTAAGACTCTTCCATGCACTAATTGCACCACATATTAAGATGCCCTATAAACCCAGATTTTCTAGTGTGCCTACACATGGCGTCATTTCTCTTTACATGTTTCTATACCCATTGTCACTCTGAATTATGCTATATTATTATTGCATTTATTGTGATAATATCTTGTAATGGTGCATCCATTGTACTTACATCCCATATTTATGTTATCTTTGATCATGCCTTTGTCTTCTTGCTAGGAATGCTAATCTCCTAGCCTATAATCAAAATTTTCAATGAGATGAATAATAAATAAACATCATAGTGATCAAATGTAAAATTTCATTTATCCCTTTATACTTGGTTGAATTAAATATTTATTCAAATTAAAAAACCATAAGCATTTACATCCTTCCACACCCTATTTAGATATAATATTTTTTTATTATATCATTAAGTAGTAATTGACCTTTTATAGGAGCTTTGAAACCTAGGGTTTTGACAAATGCCAATGCCATCAGTTCACGAATCCATGACACCCTTAGAAGCAACTCATCTAGAGACCTAGTTTCTCAGCCAATAAGCAAGTAGTCAATGGAGTGTCAAACCATAAACCAACAATGATAGATATAAACATGCAACCTGCAGTAGTAGAAGCCTTTGATGCAACACGACAAACATTGGCCACCAATGGACCTTGTCATGCACAAACCTCAAGGCCACCTATTTTATAAATCCCCCACCTAGAAAATAGGAGGAATGATGGAGCACGTGAAGGAAATTACACTCATCTGCAAATTTCGGAGACCTTGGCCAACAAAAAAAACTTATGATTAACTGGATTAAAAAGAATTGGTCCATTAAAGGAGATGCATAACTCAAATTACGCTCTTGAGGTTTTTTCACAATCATCTTCAACAATGTGTCAGATCGAGATGATATTTTTCAACGTGGGCCTTACTTTATGAATTCATCTACGATTTACATGAAACCTTGGGTCCCTAGATTTGATCTAGAGAAAGAGGACTTCACCTTCTTATCAGTTTAGATTAGACTATTCTCTTTGCCTCATGAATACTGTGATGTAGACATTCTTGCTTAAATAGGTAACAAACTGGGAAGTTTTATTATGCTCTCTGACATCACCAAGCAGGGGAGGTACATGGAATATTCCCACCTTTGTGTATACCTATATCTCTCTAAACCTTTCCTGACCAACATTATTCTGAGTTACGAATATTTCATTTGGGAACAATTGATCGAATATGAACAAATCCCCTTCCACTTTCGTCATTTCCATGCATATGGCCACCTTTTTCGGGATTGTCTTGCAAAGCCCTTCCACTTATGAGAACCAACAAGTGAGTTAGAAACTCAATCCTCCTCTAGAAATGAATTCACTATTGTGACCAATCGAAGAAAGACGACAAGAAAGTGTGGAGACAATTCAAACCAAAAGAGGTTTCAAGAATATATTATATATTTTGTACTTCAGCAAAGTTAGGAAGACAATGAGAATATCCAAGGCATATCTTTCAAACATCCAACTCAAACATAAATAGCCTAGGAAAAAATTCAAGATAAAAGGTTACCCCGACTTCCCACACAAAGAAGAACAATATACAAAACCAAAAGGATGACCAAGCAACCCACATTCCAATGGAAAATGAAGACATGAAAATCTAGAATTGCAGAGCATAGATCTATAACAACTCATAGAATAATGGGAGTATAAGGACCCATCTACCATCCTTGAAGAACAGATTCAATTGGTGGCTTAGGCCTATCTTCGACATTAGGGTTTTCTCCTTAAGAAAGCTCAAGTGCAATGTAATAACCCCTCTCCATTCTTTTCATCATCTTTGCAAGAAGTCAAAAGAAGTGCCACTCATGACCAAACCCTAGCCATTAAGGAACCTATGAAAAAGTTCCAAAAAACCAATTGCCAACTCCTTTAGGACCTTGGCAAATTCTTGATCAATTCAGGTCGAGTAGCTCCCATGAATACTCTTTTTCTTCCTCTTCATCATTCCCAATGAAAATCATCTCATGGAATGTGCAAGGCCTTAATGGAAAAACTAACCATCACATTCTCAATAATATGCTCTCCTCAGAAAATAAAGACATCTTGTTGCTTCAAGAAACCAAATGCATGCATACAAGTCTTAGAAAAATGGTCAACACTTTTTAGAAAAATTGTGAAAATCTCTCACAATTCTCAGCGAGAGCGTTAGCGGACTTAGCAATTCTTTGGAATCGATCTCCAACCATCCTTCAAGATTCCTTTTCCCTTCCCATAAATCTTTTAGCTCGATTCCAACCTATTAGTTCCTCCCAAACTGGTATCATGTCCAATGTCTATGGTCCTCACTCACAATTAGACAAAAAAATCGTCATCTCCAACCTTACATCAATATCTCATATGGTTAGCCATAATCAATGGATATTAGGGGGAGATTTCAATCTGATCCGCTCCATGCAAGAAAATAAAGGAAGTATTCATAGATTGGATGATATGCCTCCTTGTTAAATTCCTTCATAGATGAATTCGAGACGGTAGATATTCCCGCCTCTAAAGGAATCCGCACTTGGAACAATCGGTGGGGGCTCATTAGTAAGTGGGCTCATTAATAAGTGGCTTTATGGCTACATCGGTTCCTTTGCTCTAAATCCCTCCTCTTAGCGGGTATCAACATGGAAAATCTAATCTTTCCTAGTCACAAATCAAACCATTGTCCGATCACTCATAGTCTGGGATGGTTAAGCTCTCCAAACAACAAGCCCTTCACATTTGAAGCATTTTGGCTTTGCCATATGAATTTCTTAAGAAATATGGAAAAATGGTGGCAACAATAATATTTATCATAGGCATAACCATGTATCACTTCGAGCATAGATTGTGGTATATGAAGTGCCAACTAAAGAACTGGAATGTATAAGACTTTAGTAACATTTTTCAAGACACATAAAAATTAGAAACAGAGACGACTAAACTAAAATAAGCCATCATTAATGAAGTAATAATAGAGGAGCTAAATGCTTCTGAGGAGGCCATAAAGACACAATTAAATGAATGGTTGGTGCAGGTAGAAATCCCTTATAAGCAAAAATTAAGAGTGAAATGGCTGCAAGAAGGGGAACGAAATACTAAAATTTTCCACTAGCCTATGATAAATTACCAGAAGCATTATTGCATCAGTTGCTTAAGAGATTAGCACAACCAAGTAGTGAAGGATCATAAAGCAATCACGCAAGTCTTATCTCAACACTTTCAGTCCCTCCTCATGGAGTCGATCTTAGACAAACACAAGAAAATCAACCAGGTAAGTCAACACATCCCCCATCTTATTTCTAAAGGAAAAAATGCCATGCTATTAAAAGAAATCATTATTCAAAAGGTTGAGGATGTGGTAATGAACATGCCCAAAAATAAAGCTCCTAGCCCTCATGGATTCACTACCAAATTTTATCAATCATGCTAGAAAATTATAGGCCAAGATGTATGATAAGTAGTGGAAAATTTCGATGCACCGCGTCACTCTTAACTGCCTTCATTGATTCTTTCATCTCCCTTTTGCTAAAATCATATACAATTTCCTCTTTTATTGAATTTCATCCCATTTCCCTTTGTAATGTGATTTACAAACTAACTTCAAAAGCAATTGTCAATCACCTCAAGCTACTCCTCCCTGCAACAATATCCACTGAAAAAATGAGCTATTTGGAAGGCAGAAAATTTTTGGAGAGTCTCATCTTAGTCTAGGAACACATCCACTCACTTCGCTCTTCTAAGAAACTGGGATTCTCCTCAAGCTTGATATGTCCAAGGCTTTTGACAAGGTGAGTTGGAAACACATCTACCATACACTAAGGACATATGACTTTCATGACAAATGGATACCATACATGATGTCAGACATATCCAAAGCATTATTCTCCATTTTGGTTAATGGCTCTCCCTCCCCTACCTTTACCCCATCTCGTAGCATCAGACAAGGAGATCCCCTTTCCCCTTTATCTTTCTCCTTGTGGCAGAAGGTTTAAGCCACTCCATCAAGTATGTCCTCTCCCAAAATCAGTTGTGCAGTCTTCCTCTTGTTTCTATTCACCAAAAATAGCCGCACCAAAAATTTGTCGATGATACCCTACTAAAGGGGCATCCCTCTCTTCAGGAGGATTTGGCATTCAAGTAGATCCTAAACACTTTTGCAGATGCTTCAGGCACTGAAATTAACAATAGTTAATAAAAAAGAACATTTAATACCCCCAAGGAAATTCAAATCCACATCTCCTATATCTTTGGTTTCATGAAGAGCTCCCTTTTGTCCAAATACCTTATAGCCCCTCTCATTTCCAATCCCTTGTGTCTCTCCATCTGGGAATAACAACTTCCTAAAATTGATGCCAATCTCTCCAGTTGGATCTCTAGAGCCCTCAATCTCACTCTACTTAAATCTATGATTTAGGATATTCCTTCATACCTTATTTCAGCTCTAGCAGCTCCCCGAGGCTATCCTCTCCAAATTCCGCAGGCTTCAATGTTCCTTCCTCTAGGGAGGCCCCCATTTGAATCGAAAATGGGCCTTGGTAGCTTGTGATAATCTTTGTCTTCCCAAATCTACTAGAGGATTAGGTCTATGTGATCTAAAGAACCTCAATAAAGATTTAAGTGCCAAAACTCGGTGGAAATAGCTAAACAACCCTTCAACTTTATGGTTTTGAATGTGGAAAATTAAGTATGGTCAAGGAGTTCACTCTTTGTAGAAATAAAAAATGAAAAAAGGCATTAAAGGCTCACACATTTGGAATGCAGTGTGGCAAAACAAACATCTAATCCAAGATCATTGTTTGTGGGAAATTAGAAATGGGCAGACTCCTCTTCTATGGGAAAAATCTTGGAATCAATGGCCCAAGCTCTCATCCCTACCCAATTCACATCAACTTCAAGAATAATTTAATTAGTATGGGCTTTCTGTGGTGGCTCAATATCGGCACAACCATCCCTCTAATTCTACATGGAAAAAATGGAAAATTCAATATCCAGAATATGACAATACTCACAAGGGGGAGCAATAATTTTTGTCACCAATCCTGTAAACCAGAAACATCACAATGAATACTAATAATGATATATTGCATTGGGGCTATGGACGTTTTGGAAATTTCAATCTCAAAGAATCCTAGTACATCCTAACCTAATCTTAGTCTACTAATCCCAATCGTAGTAGGAAGCACCTTTGGAAAATGAGGCATTGGCTGAGAATAATATTCTTCCTATGGTTTCTCTTGAAGAACAAAACTCTAACATGGGACAGACTTCAAAGAAGAGATTTCATGGGCCCACCAATATTCCCACTATGCATGAACTACGAAAGGGAACCTACACACTTATTTCTTACTTTTTCTTTCTCTTTTAAACTCTTGCACAAGATAGCCTTGTTCTTCCAACGTCCAAGACACCCCTCTTAGTCAATCAACGCCTCCTTGGATAATTGGAAAGACTCTCCTTTTAAAAGTATTGTTTTGAACAAAGCATGGATTCTCATCCCTAGCTTTCTCATCTGGAATGTTTGGAAAGAAAGAAACTCTATAATTTTTAAAAACTCATCAACATTCTTGAACATTATCTGGAACCTCATCCTTTCTTAACTCAAAGAGAGATTTTTCTCCTCACAATGGACTACACAAGATTGGGAATGCCCACCATAAGAATAGAGCATTATAAGATGATTGGGTCTAAGCTCTTATCCATCCCTCCCACATAACACTTCTCATTCACCTTGCCTTAACAATATTCCTCCTAGCCCTCCCCCCCCACCACAAGGTTTCATTAAGCTCAACTTTGATGGTGCCTCCAAGGGCAACCCTTTACCAGCTAGTTATGGATGTGTCTTTAAGAACTTCTCTAGTCAAATTATCCACATATTTGCAGGTAGGTTGAGTTTCATTACTAATAAACAAGTCGAATTATGGGACTTAAAACATGGCATAAGCACAACATTAAGAAATGGCCATCACCAACTCCTCATCAAACGAGACTCTTTGCTCATCATATCAATATTGAAGAAAATACAATATGGATAATCTCTCTCAAAAGTTTCTAGTATTTCGTGCATAAAAGCTCAACTATGCAAGGTATATTCCTTGCTCGACCATCTTTAATATCCCTTGTTAGCCCATATACACAGATCTAGCAACAAACATGTAGAAAGCTTGACAAACTATGCCTTAGACTCAAAGAGCCCTCCATTAGATGTGCAATGGTCTCAACAAATTCCTGCTCCATTATGATGTGCTTGCCTCTCCACTGCACTTCAAGATTTTCCCCCCACTGTGAGTGCCCAATGAATGTCAGCATGCATTCAAGACCAAAGGAAATTAGTAGACATCTGGTCATGTTGTCAAACTTTTGGCATGCTTAGATTAACCTTGATATCATTCTCGCACTAGTGAAATCTTAGTCGTCGTACTTCATAATAAACTCATCTTACGAGATAATAATGGTTTCTCACTATGACTTGCAATGGTTTCTTGTTATACATGATGAGGGTGGTGTCATGGTAAGCCAATTCCCTCCCTCAAGTCTATTTCCATCGTCTACAACCTACATTAGAAGCTAGTTGTCTTAGCATACAATATGTTTGGTGGTATCAATGTGAAGAAAATATGCCTTTGATGCTACTCCTCTCTTCACATTTGGCAATTGGCTCATTATTGAGTATATTGTGGTTGTCTCAAAGGTGGAATGTGTGTAAAATAATTGGCTGAATTCTCAATCATCCCCGACCTTCAATGCTTACCGGATGGTTTTGGCATCTTTAATGGCCCCGTGGGCTCACCATATTCCTATGGCCTTCCCAAAACATCCTCTTCTTTCTTATATTCGTAGGTTATAGCGAAGGTGCAAGTCTTGGTTTGGTATATCTATCTCCTTACTACTCTGTCCATTGAGAAATTCGGTAGCAGTTGACACAATTAGAGAAGGATGACAAAGCTCATTTGGAGCAATTCATGCATGCTCAACAAGGCTAAGAGTTCAATCATGGCTTTAGACATCCAATTTACCTCCATGGTATACAAGAACCAATTCAAGGATCACAAGTCACCTTGGATTGTAGTTAGTAGCAATTGTTTCCAATATTCTCCAATTGGTCTCCCCATGGGATCAAGCTAGCGTTATTCGGATGTGCAAGGCACACCATCTCCGTGGCAATGTGGAATCCCTTCTTGGATTACAGTAAGCAACAACGAGGTCCAAATTACTTCAATTGGTTTCTCATTGCAGTCAGGTCGACACTATTGGGAAGTTTTCATTATACCATCTTTGGGCATCATGCGGAAGCACTTCGTGGGAACTTGGAGAATCTCTTTACAATGAAATCGGCTAGGATCCCCAAGCACCATGCGATGATCCATGATAGTGCTGCAATGGTATGAGTCAGAAATGATGGTTGGTAGACAACCAGAACTCCATCCCTACTTAGAGGTGCCAACCGTGGGGATTGTGGAGGTCAAATGATTCGCTTTACCTTCTAACTCGAAGTTCCATAAAGAACGCATGCAGTTGTTTAGTCTTTGTCATACTATTGTTTTGTATAAAGTATTAAGTTAGTTATGGAGTATTTGGAAGCTTTATGTCCTAGTTTAATTGGTTCTCAAAGACAAAGCCATCAATTTTGTAATGGTATGTAAAATAGTTCTAGTACAAGTTATCATTTTATTTTGTTGAACAAATTAGTGATGAAAAACATATGCAATCTTAAAAAGCTAAACTTATATTATTGGGTTGATTTCCCATTTAAACGGTTAATAACACATAAAAAAATTCTTATATATCATTTTGATTTAATAATATAAAACCAAACATTATAACCAAAAAATAATAATAATTAACATTTTAAATCTAAAAACATTATTTTTAAAACACACTTGATATGAGAAGAAAACCAAAAAACTCTCTCTATATATAATTAATTTTATAAAGGTGTATTTGATATATATATTCTTTAATAAATATCTACAACTCATTTTTCTTGATTTAATGTAATATATATTTCATTAAATTATCTTACGTGTAGAGTTGAAATGAAGTCCACATATGTGTTTGTTCAATAGTTTCTGGGTGCTTTATAAAAACTTATTCAAGGTTTGTCTTTTTGTGATGATTAAGCTTTAGCTTTATAGAAAATTGTGTATCATGATACGTAAAGAATCTATTATTACATTGAGTGCATGGGAGTCTCTAATTAAAATGATTGTACAGGCATGAATAAATGTTTTGTGATGGGCATGAATAATTTTACAAAGGTGTATTTGATATATATATTCTTTTAATCAAGTATCTACAACTCATTTTTCTTGATTTAATGGAAGATATATTTCATTAAATTATCTTACATGTAGAGTTGAAATGAAGTCCACATATTTGTTTGTTTAATAGTTTGTGGGTGCTTTATAAAAGCTTATTCAAGGTTTGTCTTTTTGTGATGATTAAGCTTTAACTTTATAGAGAATTGTGTATCATGATACGTAAAGAATCTATTATTTCATTGTACAGGCATGAATAAATGTTTTGTGATGGGCATCAGTAAAAATGTCAAAACAAACCTTTTCATAATGGTGTGTATTCGTTACACTCTGGATTTTCGTGGTTGAAAATGTTGTATTTAATGTATAAATAAATTTAGTAATTCGAAAATTTAAGGTATATTTAAGTCGAATGACTTTGAATTTATAGTTCAAGGTTGTAATTTGGCAATTTTATATTTAATTTCCGATAAAATTCCAAATCTCCAAATTTTAGAATATATAAATTTCGGTTTATGTA
>APFE030676441.1:23218-35965 GCA_000404065.3 Pinus taeda | reverse complement strand
TAAAATATCTACAACTCATTTTTCTTGATTTGATGTAAGATATATTTCATTAAATTATCTTACGTGTAGAGTTGAAATGAAGTCCACATATGTGTTTGTTTAATAGTTTCTGGGTGCTTTATAAAAACTTATTCAAGATTTGTCTTTTTGTGATGATTAAGCTTTAGCTTTATAGAAAATTGTGTATCATGATACGTAAAGAATCTATTATTACATTGAGTGCATGGGAGTCTCTAATTAAAATGATTGTACAGTCATGAATAAATGTTTTGTGATGGGCATTATAATGGTGTGTACTCGTTACATTGTGGAATTTCGTTGTTGAAAATGTTGGTTTCAATGTATAAATAAATTTAGTAATTTGAAAATGTTCGAATGATATACAATTTATAGTTCAAAGTTGTAATTTAGCAATTCTCTACCTAATTCTTAACAATTTTATATTTAGCAATTCTATACCTAATTCTTAACAATTTATAGTTCAAAGTTGTAATTTAGCAATTCTATACCTAATTCTTAACAATTTTATATTTAGCAATTCTATACCTAATTCTTAACAATTTTATATTTAGCAATTCTATACCTAATTCTTAACAATTTTATATTTAATTTTCGACAAAATTTCCCTTAAAAGTATATCCATAGAATCTCCAAATTTTAGAATAGATAAATTTGTGTAATCGTTCAATTTTAAATAAAACTTCCAAAAATTTAATTGTCAATATTTTCTTAGTGTTTATGTCCTCATAGGCTATGAACATATAAATAAAACCTCCAAAAAAAATTAATTGTAGTATCTCTGTTTCTATAATAAAAATAGAGATATGTTATTAGAATTTTAGGCTCACCATTACAAATACATCAACCAGTACGTACGTACAGTGTCGAGGTCAACATTTTCAATACATCAACGAAAGCGTACTATGATCCTGAATGGAGATCACAGAAGGTATCAAGAGAAAAGGATGGTTCAAAGTATTTTCCACTCAAAATTTGGTGGGTGAGCAGTCTGTTGGCCTCGTCAGTCCAGTGGACCCCGTCCCAGCTAACGTAGGAGGCTGGATCCGAGCATGACATCGCCTTTACAGTGCTCCCGTTGATAGTACCAGTGGATCCACACTGTATGGCGTAGTTGTAGTTATACTTTCCTCCAATTCCGCAGCATGCTGTCGTTGTAGCCTTGAAACCTGCATTCATATACAGAGATCACACAACATCATTCATTTATCATTTGGAATTTATACAATAGCGTGTATATGGATATATTATTCTTTCTTATCAAATTTTAATTCGGATTCGGATTTGAACTATGCGATAAATTTGAATGATATTTTAATTTTGAAAAAAAAATTATAGTTTACATTTAAAAAGTTTTTTTTTAACATGTTTTTTTTTTCGATAATTATATCAAAATTTAGTTAATGTGGGTTGAACCGTTTTGCCTTGACAATGAACCACATTCACTAGTTCGAAACATGTGAACAAATAAATTCTGATGCATAGCTAAAAAAACATATTCAAAAACTTAATATAAATGAGATAAACCTTAATTTAAAAATTTTCCTTTTATTTAATTTCTACTTAAAAAAACTCTTTGTACAAATTGCACTTAAAATTTATAATTTCACATGCTTAAGGAAGGAGATTTATATAAATTAATACCATATTTAGAAAGATGGACCAATAAAAACCATAAATAATGTCATATGTAGATAATAGTAGTAAAGTTTTCTCCTATTTAATTTCTACTTTAAAAAAACCTCTTTTTACGATACAATTTATAATTTCAAATTTCTAGGGAAAGAGACTTATATAAATATATACCATATTTAGAAGGATTGGCGAAGAAATCATAGACAATGTCGTATGTATTCACGTAGATGATGGTGGCGTCTCTCAGTTGTTTGCGGATGGAGGAGAGCTGATATCGTAGGACTGTGTTGAAATGGACAACGGCCTCGTTGTAGGAAACGGAGCAGCCATGCTCATTCAAGTCATTGGAAGTATGAGAGAAATAAGTGAGCCAGAAGGGACTACAGCCTTGAGGCGTCACGTCCCTCACCAGAAAAGTCCTTGCTCCCTCATTGTACAGAGCCTGTACAGCTCCTACAATTGACCTCGCAACCTTGGGAAGAATGGTCGCTTTCACCTGGGTGGTAGTTAGTTTGAGGTTCATGTATGCGTAGCTGAAGTCGTTTCCCCCGATCTCTATAGTGTACAGCCCGCTCTTGAATGCTTCAGCGCTGGGGAGAAAGCTGAGAGGACCTGTATTAACATTCAATCAATTCTCAGTTCAGCACCCAAGAAATGATTATTTAGATTATTACATTACCTGGAGCTGTTCTAGGGTTTACTTATACATATGATCTGTGAAGATTAACTCTCTTTATTTAACTATTGGACTACATTCTAAAAATTAAATATAAGATAATTAATTTACCACTGACTCTTAGGTTTATCTAGTTTTACCGAAGATTAAACAACACTACAGGTAGAAACCAAATCTCTCCAACTAACCATTAAATTACATCCTAAAAGCAAAACACAAAATAATTGACTTACCATGAACCTCAATGCTGTGGAGAACCTGTTGCTTGAAGACCTTGAACTGATTGATCTGAACACTCAGAGAGATGGGAGCAATGAAGGAGTCGGTGTCACGGGCAGTTGCCCCTGCTGCTGCAAAGTTGGCTCCATGCCCGAAATTTGAAGCCACGGACTGTAAATATGGACTCAAAAACGGAAATCCCAAAGCCTGGGCTGTAACATTGATCATGTTTCACAACTATTTCCTGATCAGAATTAATTGAGGTGCTATTACCTGAGCACATACAATATATTTATCAATGCAACAAAGATCAACATAGTAACTGAAATTAACGTACCAAAATAATCTATGGACAACCTTCCATCGCCATATCTGCTTACGGGTTGCCCGAAGAAGGTTTTTCCATAGGGAGGATTCTCTGCAAGCTCGTTGTAGGGGAACACAACGTGAATGGCGCCTGTATCAGATGTGGAGTCCCCAAAATTAAATATCGCCGAGTAATTACACCGGGCATGAGACATTATTGGCAGAATAGCCATCGATGTGAAGATGCACAGTAACAAATATCTATTCATTCCCTGCTCCATTATCCCGGCATCCATTACCCTCTCAGATAAGTTTACAGAGACGAGACTGGATATTGTAATGAACAAGGTATTGAATGTATTTCCCAAAGTAAAACCTAGGCTCTTGAATGAAGAATTCCAGCACCGGCTCTGAACACTATAAACCACAAAGCCGTGATGTTCCCGTAAGTAACGAACGAGGCATCTGACAATCAATGGACATTTCTGTCAGGCGATACAGCTGTGTTTCTAACTGATTAGAAGGCCCCGCAACCTAACGACAGAAAAAGACAGAAAGTGAAATATACCTAACATTGCACCCGTTTTAGGTAAATAACGAAATTTGTTACCCTGCGGGTGTGGAGTGGGCAGACTTTACGTTACATACTCAAACAAATCAATAAACAAATCCAGATCCACACCTAAAGGTATGTGTTGTGAAGGAAACTGCAATTCCAGAGATATTGTCTTACTGAGATGTCGTAAACGTGCGAACGTATGTATGAATGGAAGATTCCATTATAAAAATTTTGAGAGCATCAAAGTAATACACCGAAAGTTTGCTTTCTGCCATTTTCCTAAGTAGAAAGGATTGTTTAAACTAAAATTTATATAAAATAAAATTGCTCGCGAATTCAGTGTTGTGTTTATGCTCATCACATTCAAAGCGATCTGACTAATTGAAATAGTCTTTCAAAAAGTTAAAACAAAATGCTTCTGGTTGAAGATTCCCAATTTAAAAGAAAAAATAAAAATTCGACAGCGATTACTTTCTTCCCATAGGATTGAGCTTAACTTCTAGCTTGAGCAAAGGCATCAGAATCACTTCAACTTTAGCAAAAGAAGCGAAATTATAATAAAATTGTGGTATAATTCATTTCACAGATCATTAGTGGGATAGTTATTATGGTGTAAAGGCATCAGAATCACTTCAACTTTAGCAAAAGAAGCGAAATTGTAATAAAATTGTGGTATAATTCATTCCACAGATCATTAGTGAGATAGTTATTATGGTGTAATTTATTTGACAGATTATTAGTGGGGATAGTTATTATGATATAACTTATTTGACACATTAGTAAGATAGTTATTATTCACATTATTAGGATAGTTATATAATAGTTATTATTGGTTGTTACTTATTTAGTCATCAAAGAAAATTATGCACCTAAAATTAGCTATGAATAATTTTAAAAGGCAAACTTTTACTTAAAGTGTTGAGATGTTAACATATTTTCTTAAATCCATCTTTCGTTCTAGGCTCTAGCAGATTTATCTTCAAACTATGGCGTAATAGATTTAACCAACAGAGCAAAACTCATTCCAGTAGTAGAACCAGCCACGTATTTTTAGAAAACAATGAATATATAAAGTAAAAAATAAAAAGGACTATGATGTTTGGAACTTCGTAATAAATATTATCATATCCAATTAATTTATTATATTATGAAAGGAACAAGTGTGATTTACTAGCAAAGGACGAAGATAAATTTTCGTTAATAATTTCACTAATATTTAGAATATGGATATTTAATTTTAATAAAAATAATAAATTATATATTAAAACAGGATAATTAGAAGTATTTAATAATAGTATTTTCATATTTTTAATTTAGCTATTAATAATTTTTAAAATTTTATTATTATTAATTTAATTTAGGTTATAAGTTAATTGGTATTGGTTTAAATTTCAATAATATTAACAGATTATTTATATTTTTAATAATTCCACAAATTAAAGATTAAGGATTTATTATAAAAATAGTTATGTTATTTTATTTATTTATTAAATTGATTAAATAAAAAAAAGTCATCAAAATAAATATTAAATGAAATGAGTTTATAGTTGTTTGGACATGTGGTATGGATAAGCCATTATATTGACGCATGGTTTAATAACAAAGCTTATTTACAAATTAAAAATCTCCAATGATAAATGTTTAATTAATTTATATTAGTTTAAAAATGTTGTTACATGTTTTTATTTAATGTAATATGTGTTAGCTTTGTATATATATTCTTTTATTAATCAATAATAATAACAATAATATTAATATTTTAAAATATTTATAATTTGACATGAAATGACTTATTGTTTTTTGGGCATGGTATTCATAAATCATGTTATTGGTTCATGGTATTGTAACAAAGCCTAATTACCGATAAAATATGCATTAATTGCCATGAGTAAAAATGTTGTTACATGTTTTTTTATGTATATATGTGTGTGTGTTAATTCTTTTTATTATGCCAATAGATGTGTATTTTGAATATGCATTCCATAGTTTTAATTTAATTATGAATAATTATTAGGTATATGGCAGGAATTTAACATTCATAGCATATTTACATATTTTTTTTAAATGTATATGTTTAACTTATATATTGATTCTTTTTATCAATAATAATAATAATTTTGTTACAGGGTAATGTGGAATCCTTGAAAACTAATAGATCTAATGTTGAAATCCCCCTTGTTTGTCATCTGGTTTATGAAGAGGGAATAGGTCCTAGACCCATAGGTTTACTAGTAGCTAAGTGTTGGGTTCCTATGGGATACAATAATAATAATTAATTTTATGATTTTTATTTTTTATTTAGCTTCAATGTGTGTGTCAATTGATCTTATCTCTGGTTGTAGTGTCAATTGATCTTATCTCCCATGGTTGTTAGAAATGATTAGGATCATTTCCACCAAGTAATAAGTAACATTATGAGCTTTGATGTAATGACTTAAATGGTTGGTAGAAATGATTGGGATCTTTCCGGCCCCAGTAGTAAGTAACTTCATGAGCTTTGATGTAATGACTTTGAGTCTTATTATTGAGAATGAATACTTATTGTTGAAAATAAATAGTCTCATTAAAAAAATATGTATACTCCTCATATAAAATATAAATACAATTTCCACATAAAATGTGTGTGAATAAGATATAAATTAAATAATTAAGAAAAACATTATTATTATTTTACTAAAATTACTACAATCATATATTCAAATATTCAATTGTTAAATTTAATATATATTGTTTCAATTTTAAAATTTTTTAAATTTACTATTTTTTATATTTTACTAAAATCATATAAAGATTTTAAAAAAGTAAATACAATATAATTTAAATTTTTAAATTAGATAAATCTTGCCAATCTAAACTTAAATAAAATCTATAATTAAAATAAAATATTATTTAATAGAATGTTTTTTAAATAATAAGAAACACAATACAATATGTCATTAAATAACATTTGTAAATAACTATTAATAATAAAAAGCAATCAAATCAATAACCAAAAAAAAACTAATATTCAATGTTTCCATAAAAAAACTAATTAAACAAACATTCAGTGTAATAAATAAAATCAATACACAAATAATTAAAAAACATCAGTGTAATAAGACAACGAAATGGATATTACGTAACTTGGTGGGCACGGTATCCCGTGGTAGGCCATTTCAAATCTCGCTCTCAAAGACAAATGATATCAGTAAACAAAAGTGAAGTGCAGTGTGATTGAAAGAAAACAACCCAACCAAAAGGAGATTACATAACTTGATAGACACGGTATACACTATGACAGGAGCACTGTACAAAATCTTACTATCAAGACAAAAATGAAATCAATAAACAAATATAAACCGACTATTCAGTGCAGTGCCATAAAGAAATACGAGCACACGGCCTGGGTAATACATAATTTGGTAGACACGGCATTGACCGTGAAGAAAGGACACAATACAAGGTCAATAGTGCTGTGGTTAAAAAAAAAATGTTACTGTCAAGACATGAATGAAATCAATAAACAAACATAAACCTAATATTCAGTGCAGTGCCATAAAGAAATACGAGCACACGGCATGGGGAATACATAATTGGGTAGACACAGCACTGAAGTGAAGAGAGTACACACTACAAGGCAAGTAAAAGCCCAAAAATGCTGTGGTTAAAAGCCAAATAATGCTGTGGTTAAAAAAAAAATTGTTTTTTTGATTTTTTGGATTTATAAGTGTTGAATTTTCTAAAAAATTGAGGTGAAATTTTAATTTGTGTTATTTAAATTAGTTTTTTTATTATATTTATGATTTAACAGCTTTAAAAATTTGTAGGGCACTTAGATTGTGCAAGGTTACTCATGAAACTTGTGATTTCAATACATACCTGTCTGGTTAGAGAAATTAGACCAGCAAAAGTTTTAAAAAATTCTCACCAAAAACAACTCGAAAAAAAAGAATTCTATATTGGTTAAATTACTCTAGTTTGTAAAAACATATTTATAAATTTAGTTACATATCTGAATGGACAAGGCAAATGAATCTGAAAAATGACCCCTTCTTAGTATGCACCTATAGTAAAGTATGTTTCCACAAAGTTAGCAGTTGATTGATCTGTTCTCTCTATTTATCTTGTAGTTATGCTCTGGGTCTTCATCTTGTCTTAACCATGAACCACACTTACTAATTCCAAACTCGTCGACAAATAAATTTTGATGTGATTTTGGTAAAAAAACTCTGATCAATAAAATTAAAACTCTTATACCTCAATAATCGACTCACCAATACAATTAAAAAAAATTATTCCAAAAATGTAAAAATAAACTACAATCAATTTTTTTTTAATTCAAGTGAACCCTATTGGTAAAATAACAACAAATTACATAATAAAAATGAGAATCCGCTCACGCAAACGTGTTTTTAAATAAAAGTACTAAAAGCCAACCCTAGCCAATAAATCCCCCACATTCCACATGGCATATTGGTTAACATGTTTGAAATTGTTGTGCCTCAACTCCACCGGGCCACCACACTTGAACTTAATTTTTTTTTAAAGTTATTCCAACAAATAAAATCGAGTTGTACTAGTAAACAAACAATAAGATGCATAATAAAGATGCGAATCCTGCTCACTATATTGAGTTTTTCAGTAAATTTATGCTGCAAACGTGCTAAAAGCCAACCACACAGCCAATCCCAGCCCAGCTAGATGCTCCTTCAAAAGTGACTAAAAGAAACGAAATCCTACATATTTTCCTTATGTGAAGATCATGGAAATAGATGTTCTTACGAAAAGGTGGTAATATTATTATCTACATATTTCTTTAGCTAGATATTTTGTTTTATTTCAAATATGGAAAATAGTTACTAATGGTTACTCTTATAGTTTATATAGTTTTAAAGTAATATAGAGTATATTAATTTATTAGGTTTTAATTTTAGTTTAGGTTAAGGAAATAAATAGATTTAACTAATCAATTAATTAACCAATTAATTTTTTTTTCTTTTTTTGGTCAAGTTAAATATAGTTGTTGCCCATTTTATTGTAGTTATTTTTTTGGTTAACAGTAACTATTTTTCCTAGCCGTTGATTGATCTATTTTTTCTATTTAATTTGTAGGCATGATCTGGTTCTTCATCTTGTTCTGACTATGAACCACACTTGTTGGTTGGAAACGCGTCGACAAATGAATTTTGATGTGATTTTTGTCGAAAACTCTTCTCAATAAACTTCATATGGATCACAAAAGCCTAAATTCAATAGTTTCAAAATTTTCACCAATATGTTAGGTAGGGTATAATGGCCTTATAACTATTGGAGGTATAAAAAGGGCTATATAGTAAAAGGCATGTCTTTTTATTCGAAAGATGTATTGGGAGGGGGTTCAACAAAATATTTTGGGAGGTATTTATCAATATTTAGAGATATTCTTTAATATTGCATGAATACATGTGTTATGTCATTGAATCACTAAGGGAATACCCATGGGTCAATGCCTTTGTTTGGTACCTTGGGACATTTATAATATGCCTATGGATGAGGGAGATCTCGGGTTAATTGATATTGTGATTAGGGTAGCATCTTGGCTCCCAAGTGATTGGTCTAGTCTTCAAAGGGATGCTCTCCTTGATAGGTAATGTTGAGGCATTGTCTTATTATTGCACAACATATTGGTAAGATCAGGGGATCTATTATATTATGTGACATACTTCTATGTTTTCATCACTTCTAGGTCAAAAACTCCTTTATTGTTAGAATTATCTTATAAGCATGAAGGAAGGTAGACATCTCTAGGAAATGACATATGTTAGTTATTCAAGTGGTACAATATTAATGTGGAGGATAGTTTTTTAATTTAGCCCACCTACAAAGATGTGGAGTTTTTTTGTGCAATGCCTTTATTGGTATTATAGGGAATATGGCTTACTGGAAGTGCTTCCCTCTTTGAAGATAAATAGAACCCAACTTTCAATACTATGTCATAGGTTATGGACCTTCTCCGTCATTTCAATATGACATAGTCAAAAGGCTTTATTTTGAAAGGATTACAATTTGACAAGTCCCTTCCCTAGGGTTTCTTTGACGGGGCTTACTAGGGTGAGGACATAATTGTTGGTATTGGAATCTATCTTTGTATACCCTAGGATCAAATTTTCTATTTTAAAGGAAACTCAAGGAGGGGGAGTAATCATTGAGGTGAGTTATTAACCTTGTTTTTTTTACTAAAATTTGTCTTGGACAGAGGTTTGAAATCATTTTAGGTTTTGGAAATTCTCTACTAATAGTCAAGTGGATGAATTTAGTAGCCCGATCACATAATATCAACCTCATAACCATTGCAAACCAACTCTAAAATATAACAACGAATTTCTAATGTATCAGTTTTGCATATATATTCATGGATCATAACAATATTGTAGATCAACTATCCAAGGAAGGTTTGGAAATTATGGAAAATAATTTTGTCATTCTTGAAGGCTTCCAAGGTTGTTTTGATAAAATGAGGAGAATTGTTTTTGGAAAACCCTCATTTTATTCTCTTTTATTTTCCTCTTTTACTCATATATCCTATAGTTGATATAGGGTTGGATTTAGCTCAATGTTGGATTATACTCTTTCTGAAAGGTAAAATGTCATGTAGGACTTTGATGTAAAATGTCTAATATGATGATTTTTCTGAGTAGGAATCCACTAGGAAAGAGAGCATAATGGGGAGAGTTTGATTTTTAGTTACACATTACCTTCGTCTCTTCTAATATTTTTTTTATGGGTAACTTAATTACTGTGACTCTCCTATTAAGAAATTGAGATCATAATTGTACATTCAATTTAAAAAGCTTATTTTTTCTTGAATAAAAGGTCTATATAGCACCATCTCATGCATTGGTAAAATTAATCTATCACAATCTTAACTTAAATGAAGTGATGCATTTATGTGTGAAATAATGGATTAGATTTAATAGGGATATGAGATCAAATTTACAATTCAACTTATCCCTCAGAATTTAGTTATTCCTTTCCATTTTTTCAATTGTGATATGATACGATATTTGTTGTTTACATCTTGTTATATTCAGGGCCCATTTCAAATTGATAATTTATCTTATATGTTAAATATGTTTTTCTTCTTTTTCATTATTTTTGTTTTCTTTCTGTGCACATTCAAGTTTGTTGAGTTGTATGATTCTTCCATTGTGGATTGGGAATATGCAAGCTTTTCATTTTCTTTTGTTTACATAGTCATTTGAATCTATTTAAATAGTTTATGCATTTTCCTCTGTTTTTCTTTTGATTTGATTTCAGATTTCAAGTTTATGTTTTTTTTTTTTAAGTTTTTATATTAGGAATTTCTTTATTGTTACACTATTGAGATATTTTATTTTGTTACTACAAATGAGGTTTTATTTATCTGAAAACATCTACATTAGGTTTCCATTCTTTTGCATTGACTTGTGACTATGGAGGAATACTAAGATATATTTCAAAAAGTGTTGGTTGTCTTTAAGTGGAGGAAAGAGTCTATCACAATATTTTCTTTGAATCTTTCCCTTATCCAACCACATTAATGAAACCCTCTACTTTGATAATTTAAAGGAAAAAATTTTGGAATCAAAATTTTAAAGCATTATATCTACTCTTTAAAATAAAATAATTTGTTTTACCACCATACTCTCTTCACATAAATGCATATTGCAATTCTCTATAAATCAAATATAAAGGGTTGAATTTAATATAATGGAGTTGAAATCACTGCAAGTGTGGGAAATATAAGTAAACTCGTCGAGGCTATGGACACTCGTTGACAGCGTGGCTATGATTTTTTGGTAGAAAGATATATTTGTCAGGGTTATGGATTCTCGCGAGCAATGAAGAAATGTCGGGAAAAGGTGGAAAATTATGCATCTAATAAATATTTTCTTATCATAAAACTCTATAGTCATACCTTTTCTATTCAATAACATAGAATAGTATACATTAATTCTCCCTATTTCAGATTCATTGTTTAAAGATTGAATATATATTAGGTACCCAAAATTTAAAATGTATATTGTTAAAGTTGTCTTATGTGGGACCCATAAAATCTTGTATAATGTTTAAGGAATTTTGTGAAACATATATTTTGGTTTTTAATATACTTATACCCCATTGCATTAATAACAGAGGTAACTCCCCGGATGCGGGTGATTAGTAAGTATAAACGGCGGGAAGGGCGGGTGGCGCGTCACATGGGCAGCTGTCAGCCCGGACGAGCCACCACACACCACCCGGACAGACTCATAAATGAGCAGGGCAGCTCGCCTGCGGTGAAAAATCGTTCGGCCTCGAGCGACTTGACGCAGTCGGCATCTTTCTGGGGGAAGGCAGCCATGGTTCAGGCGACATTCAATGCACAGCCAGGTCAGGGATTCATGGCGCTACAAAAGCACAGGGTCCGCCCGAATAACCCGCTGTTGCCTGAGCCGATTCAGAAGGTCGCAGGGCACATTATAGCAGAGGTTCAGGTGATTGTTCACAGAATGTCTGGAGGTCGCAGAGGAAGTTCGCGGAGCAGGGGAGGTTCCAGAGGTCGCCCGGCAACACAGGGGCCAGCAGCTTCACCTGATTCCTATGGCAACATCTCGCACATTCTTGGCAGAAGCTCGCGCCAACCCATCAGAGACCCCCTGGATTGTGGGCATGCGGAGCATCCGGCAATAAGATACCGCATACCCTGCACCCTGGACAACAACACGCTCATCGTGTCCATCACAGTGGAGCGTTGCAGTGACACCCGCGGGACAAGGGAAGGGCAAACTACTCCCAGCCTGGATGTGGAGGTGCCGAGGGTTGATTTTCGGTCCCCTCCTCAAACAGGGGAAGCTGGCACATCCTCTATGCAGCCAACTCGGGCAGGAACTCAATCGGCGCCAGAGGAAGCAAGGAAGGACCATCAGTCGGCGAAGGATGACGAGCCGTATGAAACCGATGACGACTGATAATGCAGGCTCAATTCTTCGCCCTCACGGTGCTCTGTTCATCATCTCTCCGTTCATTATCTCTCTGTATCTGGTTTTCTGCATGTTCAGGTGTCAAGTTCAGTCAATGTGTCATTGTAAGCCTACGTGGCGTCCTCATTATGAATCGAGTCTGTAAGTCTAAGAGTCCTAGGTGTCAACTGTCCATTGTGTTGGCTGAAATGCCTCTGTGTCGGCTTATAAGTTGGTATGGCAAGCAAGAAGGTCACGGCCCTCGGTATTTTGGTCTGGTTTCTGTCAGCAAGGCATGAGAAATCTCACTTGGAGAGTCAAGGCTTCGGCCCTCTGTATTTTGAATGTAAC
This sequence comes from Pinus taeda, assembly GCA_000404065.3. Taxonomy (NCBI): domain Eukaryota; kingdom Viridiplantae; phylum Streptophyta; class Pinopsida; order Pinales; family Pinaceae; genus Pinus; species Pinus taeda. Next base: position 23,262 of record APFE030676441.1, on the reverse strand, counting down.
CTTTGAATTTTTGTAATATATTTAGCTTAGTTTTACGGAGAAAA
>APFE030676439.1:0-15622 GCA_000404065.3 Pinus taeda | reverse complement strand
TTGGAGATCTCATGTGCTTTAGCCTCTCCACCAATTTTCATAGCTAGAGCACATCCGTTGCTACCCCAAATCAACACTCCTTATACCCTGACCTCGTTGGGGACATGCAAAGAAAAACAGAGAATGAGCGGACCACTCTAATACTACTGATCCGGACTTAAACAGGAACGCTACAACTTACAGATATAATCATAAACACAGAGATGCAGCAGAAAAACACCTCCTTTCATTAATAGAAAAATATTGAACTATACTTACAAACAGAATGGAAATAAGATAGCTCGGGCGATGGTAACTTATCTCTAAGAAGAGATGTGGCGGCTACATGCCTCTGAACTGAGTTACAATGAGGCTTAAGGGCCTTTTTTACTATTGAACAACAAGAGAAAACCCTAAACAACCAATACCCTAACCCGAAAAGATGTAACACCAAGAGTTTATGGGCCCCGTTGGGTTAATTGGGCAGCCAACTTCCCGGGGTCGTAACTCGGTCATATTATCTCCGTTTGACGCGTATGATACCTCGTTGAAAAGATCTCTCTGAGGACTACAACTACGAACGTGATTGCCATAGCAATTGCCAAATGAATTTCGCCAAAAAACGTCGTTTAGGGCCTCAAAACGGATCTGGAAGTTCAAGACCCAAAAAAAACTGCCAAAAATAGTAATTGGAGGATGACATTGGAGATTATTTCTGCATTGAAAAGGAGAAATGGGAGAGTGTTGGGTCTCAATTTGATTATGCTCCCATTTATGATATTGACAAAGAAGATGAAGTTGAGATTGGTTTTCCCTTTATCCCGGGCATTACTTGTGATAACATACCCATCGATACCCTTGGAAAGGAGAATTGTTATTTTCCCTTGCATGAAGAAGAACAATTGGAAATGATTGATTCTCCTTTTGATGAAAACCCAATCTTTGATGCTTATAATGAGGAAAGAAATGAGGCTCCTACCTACCCACCTCATGATTATATAATCAAATCACTTGAGCCTTTAGATTATGGGGAAGGAAAAACCATCGAATATGACACTTCACCCTCCCCTTTGCCTTTCCCTCTTGTTCATCATCTTGAGTCTTCCTCAAGTACGTCCCTCATCCCTTTTGCTACGACCTCGAGTGACCATGCCCCTTTCCCCCTTTCTAAATATGGTTTCAAGGAAGAACCCTTCATTGAATATATTTTATCCCCTTTGACTCACCTGTAGGATTTTGATCACTCCATGACCACCCCTCTCCGATGTGACCATCACATTGAGCAACCCATTTGTTGCACTCCTTTCTCTCACCCTTTGTTCCCCTCTCATCACAACTGTGTGACATCTTCAAAGCATGATATTACAAGCAGTGATTGTGATGAGGAGTCCTTGAGAGTGATCTTTCAATCCACCATTGTGTACTTAGAAGGAAAGCTCGGGACCTCTAGATCGACCTATTTTCTTTCTCCTAGGACTTCCCCTTACCTTGGATGGAGATCATGCTCTCCCACCTCCCACCCGCTTCATTCACGATGTGACTATGTCCACATTCGATTTGGGAGTTGTTACATGAGTAATCATACCGACAGGAATATGTGTACTGATGTGATGATACGTTGGTTGCACTGGCTTTATGATTACACTTAGTATTAGCTCTACTATATGCATGTTAGGATAGGATGCATTGCATGCTCATTTTCTCATTAAAACTAACATTATATGATATTTCTCATGGTAGATTGAATGCATCTAAATTAAAACTTGCATATTTTATTTTTCTGTTGATTTTATGACCTAACAATAAGCATGCGCAATGAAGAGACATCGCGAAAGCATGCTGCCCCCGTGTTTTTCATCTCTTATATGTGCAGGTAACAAGTCTGTGGTAACCAAGAGATTGTTGGAGTTCTCGTGACCTCCTATTTGAGTAGCTTTGTCCACTTCAAGAGAGATCGTGTCCCAGTTGGAGCCAAATGTTACCCACCATTTTTTGGGTGATATCCCTAGGAGAATTTTTTTTCTCCAAGATGGTCCTCAACCGGCAGCCCCTTGTAGCCACCAACTAGCTCATTATGCCATTTCTCCGCCACCTGAGCCAGCCATGTGGTCCCTCACCCATCTGCCATGATCACATGTTTGAAGGTGGGCCTTCCAAACCTAAAGGTTTGCCTTGTCATCTGGTAATTGAGTATTGTAATTTGCTTATCATGGACACTTCTGTGCATGGATTAATGGGAGAATTCGGCGGAAAGAATGGGCTAGGTATGTGCTCTTGTCGCCTAGACCCCTTTTGGATATTAACCTTGGATTCTAGTCCCGTGGGATCTCTTTTACTGATCATTTGGCTTTAGGGATGGTATTTCACGGCAAACCCTAATTTTGGATGTGTGGTCCCACTTCCTCATCAGCATATATTACCCCATTTCCACTCATTATTACCCCATTCATCATTTCTCCCACCTGGGTCCACATTCCTCGACTAGGCCCACATAGGGTTAGTGATCCCCTTCCCCTTGCCCACACCTTGGGTCAGGTCTGGAATGATGCCCCAGAGGTTGATGCAGCTAAAAAGAAAAGTAAAAGCATAATTGGCCCCATTCGACAGGAAAATGCACCACAAAATGCAAAAGATAGTCAGGACAAACACATTTAGCACATGGGAAAAATCCAATACATGACTTCTACCCCATCTTCAGGGCCATCACCCTGGTTCCTACAAGTTCTATGAGCCTCCTTCATCATATAGGAACCCATGATTGTCCCAAGCCCTAGTGGGCAATGAACCGCCCTACCTTAAAAGGGGGTATCCACTGCAACATCTCACACATTATGCTCTTACCCCTTGAGCCCTGAGCAGTTAACTAAAGAAAAACCATAAAAGGCAAAAGGCATATAAAGAAGGGTGAAAAATTCAAGGACGGGGTACCTCATGTACCATGATTGCTCCCTCCTATAAATTATATAGCCAAGTGTGGGCTTCCCTTTTATTAGTTACCCTTGTACCCCAGCATGTGTCCCAGAGCTGCCCCTTCTCATCCCCTACTCCATTCACCTCTTTATCACATATCACCACCTTTTAAAGGATGTAACTTGGACACATTATCCCCTTTAGAAGTAGAAACCACCTAATAGGATACTTGGTTAACCCCATTTGGAGTTTGGAAACATTAGCACATCCCAAAGCCCATTGTGGAAGGGCAAGCCATTATGGAGTCCCCACCTGTGGTCCATGGTTTGTAAGTTCTTTTACTCGACTTATTTGATGACTTGTTGTACTGGAAGGCTAGGGGATGCATTGGATCTTATGCAGGATTGCAGATGGTGTCCATCTTGGGTTTGGTCTCCCTATACGGGGTCCTAACCCTTCAGAGGGCTACATTGGCACATGTAGGGTGTGTGTTGAGAGACATGGGCCTCCACAGCAGTAGACAGCACTCCATGGATCCCCAACTATGTTCAGAGATTGCTCGAGACTCACCTATTGGACGAGGAAGATGCACCTAATTTATCTTTGCCCAGCCAGCCCCACAGATGTACCATGCACTTGGCAGCTAACCCAGGATTTGTAAGATGATATGGCATCACCTACACCATCATCGGAGCCCTTACAGATGATCTATAGGCATCTTCAACTCATTTGGAGACCCATGAGGTTATTATCGTGCCCCCACACCCACTGGGAGCACCATAGATTTATTGTTTGGAGAACAAGGGGCCACCCCCTTTTCCATCACTTTTGAAGGTCCTATTCTTCATTATGGCACCTATGGACCTCATCAGGCCTCTTTGTGAAATTCCCACTTAGCAACATTGCTAAGGGAAATATCAATTTTTGGTCAGTTTTAATTATTGTTTGGAGAACAAGGGGCCACCGCCTTTTCCATCACTTTTGAGGGTCCTATTCTTCATTATGGCACCTATGGACCTCATCAAGCCTCTTTGTGAAATTCCCACTTAGCAGCATTGCTAAGGGAAATATCAATTTAGGAAGTGTGGGTTTAGAGGCCCCACATATATTTTTGATCAAATTTGAGCCCAAACATTAGAGGATGGAGGAAAAAATCGATCCACTAGTGATACGTGGGGGCCACTCATAGAGAATTGCGGCCCACATGGGCAACACACTCCCATTGGAGGGATGTTGGTGGGGGAAAGTCAAGTTGGGCCCACATGGGCATCTTGGATGCTCTTTGATAAAAAGAGCAATAGGCACTCATTTTGGTCATTCAATAATCTTTGTGAAAATTGTCTTTGACATAGCACGCTCGAGTGGAAGCCAAGTCTGCAAGTGTTGTTTAGCACGCGAGTGTTTCCGAGCATAAATCTTGACCCTTGCTTCAGTGGACTTCGAGTATCAGCCCAAGGAGGGAGTTCCATCTATTCCGGTTCGTACCAGTAGCAGGGAGTGCCAGTTTGTAGAGAGGCTCAGTATTAGCAGCGCAAGGATTGCGCAGTTCTTGGAGGAGGCACGCTGGGAGGTTTAGGAATGAAGTGATTTTTGGCGCTGAGACTTGAGGTGGAGTCTAGTAAGTATTTTGTTGGATTTTCCAGCACTCTGGGGGAGCAATAAACAGAGCAACTACCACAAGTTACATTTTCTGCTTGTGGAGGGCCAAGCATTGGAGGTCAATTTTGGACCGTCAAAACTAGAACAAACCCTTTCTGGGTCTTTCTGGGTTTTTTACAAGGACCTCAAAAATAATTTGGCAGAATTTTCTAGGCAGATTTGAGGGGTCAAACAGGGGTCCCAATTCAGCCAACAACCAGAGGAGCCAAGGGAAATTTGGGTTGAAATTCCAAGGTCAAAATTTAACCAATTCCTTCATGGGTTTTTGTGGGTTATTAGTGGAGAGCCTAGGGCTAAATTCCTCGAATTTTTTGAGCACCGAAGGAGGCCCTAGCAGCGATTATTTGCAACCAACAGTATACTTTTCACTGGAACAGCGCAAAGATTGTTGGGGACAACCATATTGCATGTTAGAGCAACTGATTTCATCACTTGGATATTGTTAGCTTGCCTTGAGCAAGCCCAGGTCAAAAATCAATTCCTTTTTACCTTCTTCTAGGCCTAGCCAAGTTGGGTTACCTAGGGCATCACTTTCTCGACGAAGTAGCCCTACAAAACATTTGATCTCCTAACCCTTCCTGCATTGGTGTGTCCTCATGGCCTCCTCCAATTTTAAAGTCATTCTGACGGTGGAGTTGTGAGATAACCCAAGCCCTATCTGAGATCAAACTTTATCATAGTGTTCCCAACGCTAGTGCCTCATAGGATCAATTTGACACCTTTAAGTGAAAATTCTTGCTTTGATCCTTTCCCCTTCCTTGTCTGGGTTAAGAACATCATTGGTTGCTAGATTCTCCCCCCTTAACCTAGGTCGGGTCCACTTGGTCCCGTTTGGTCCCATACCTTTGAAAGGCCAATTCTTCAAGAACCATTTGGGAAGTCAAGTTCAATAAGGATTTTTGGATTGGGAAACTCCATAAGGCATATTCCTTTAAACCTAACCCTCAAGTCTACACCTCCTCCTAGCAATCTTCATACCTTACTTGACATGCAAGAAAGCTCTATTCCTAAAACCCCTTCTAGGAAAAGGATTATAAGGGTCACTTCATATCCATTGGTCGATTTATCCTTGTCAAGTGACCTTCTATGTATACCGAGTCTCCTCCCATCGGTGAAAGTTCGTAAAGAGTAGGGAGTCTTAGCTGAGGTGACAGTGGGCTAAGCCTCCATTGTTGCCCTTTGATCTAGTAGTTGTCGTTTAGGAATCCCTTTTGTGACCCCTGCTAGTTTGAGCAGTAATAGGAATGAAAAGCAAGTTGTGCGAAATCAATCCTCATGATGAAATATGGCAAGTGAACTCATCCAAACCCCATTGAGCATCTCCAAAAATCCGTGGGCCCGTTAATGAAGTAATCCCGCACCTATGACCTGTCTACCCCCAATTTTGAAAGTCCATCCTAACCATGCCATAAGGAGCACCAGAAAAAGGAACATCACATATCAATTCCCCTCATGATACCCTCTCTCTAGTGCTCCCCCTCAATTAATGAGCCTCCTAGTACTTTTTAATGTTTTGTACCATGTGCATTTTTTCTCTCATAAAGTCACTTTAATAATATAAAGTGTATTTAGTACTTTTCTCATAAAGTCACTTTTATAACGCATGTGACTTTAATCAATTAAAGTACACAATACATTACTCATAAAAAGTACTTTGCTCCATGACATTAATAAAACTCATAATGTTATTAGACAAAAGGGTCATTAATGTGTCTTCCTAGGCCAAAAGGATAAATGCGCTAGGAAACACCTCCTTGGTACCCTTATTTTCAACAAGAATTGTGAGTTCTCTTAGAAAACATGTTTGGCTTCCCAAACCATATAACTTCTAGTTGTTCCCTTGCCATTTTAACTCCATAAATTGTTCTTGGAGTTTTGTGGTGCAAGTGACCAATTGCATCGACTATTTTGTGCCTAACACCATGTCCATCTTGTTAACTGGTAAAGCATAAAATCTCATTCATTGTTGCAAGACATGTATCTATACAGAAACGTTATGGCACTAGCCTATTTCTTTGGCTTGTTGAACATGAGCAATTGTAACAAATAGATCCCTCATAGGGTAGACAAAAAGGATTAGTTCTTTTGCAAGATTGATATTCACAATGTTGTGTGTACTAGTTAGCAAAATCTACTAAGAATGTGATATTGTGATTCATTATGCTTCCTTAAGTTATGATGTCCTAGGTTCCACTCTTCTTGCAATTACTCCAAGCAATATCATGGTTATTGATTCCAAATTTTCTGATTATTACTATAGTCTCTTAGAGAAGGTGTCGTAAATCTTGTTGTAGATCATTGTGCTTCTTTCTCATGTGTAATATCCCCCTACTAATACTATTGGTTTAACTTATAAAATTTACAAATTTTCTTTCAAGTATTTCAACAAATACTTAGCCAGCAAATATTTACTTCAAACACTCGGCACACAATCAAATTAAGATACCACTACTGATTACTTTTTTACATGGTAAATTTACTCAGATAGGCACCAAATGCTCCAGCCAAATTTTATTAAACCAAAACAAAGTTTACATACAAAATTTATTAACTACTGGAACCTGGAAATGGCTTCGGCATTAGCACAATTTGGCTGCAAGAATGAAAAGAATGGCCTCCAAGATACAGCTGCTACCTCCACAACCAATTCGGCCCTCCTAGAAAGAGTTTGACCTCCCTTAAAAATCAATTTGACTGCCTCCAAAATTTGGCCTAAAAGGAACTCAGCCTCCCAAGTAATTCAGCCCTCCAAAGAAATAATCAAACTTCTTATGGATTAACTCAGCCACCAAGGAATAATTCGGCCCTCAAGCAAAAACCAAAGATGCTATCAAAATTAATTTGGCCACCAACTAAGAACTCAGCCTCCTTAATTACTTCAGGCTCCAAAATAAAAATCGGCGTCCTTAATTAATTTAGGCTCCGCCAAAGGACCTCAACCTTCAGGATTAACTCGGCTCCTTCAAATGATTTCAGCCTCCACAAAGTATTCAGCTATCCATAATTAATTTGGCCTCCACATATGCAATGACATTTCCAGAAAAATCCTTGAACTGCTATACAACCTCTGGAAAATCAATTGCAATGTTATACGGACCGGCCGGTTCAGACCGGTCCGATCATTTTGAGGCAAAAATCAGTTCGAACTAGTGATTTGAACCGTTTTTGTCCGGTTCGGTATGGACAAGCATCGAAGAATGCAACAAGTGGGACCTATTTTGTGTTTTTTCTTTTAATTTTTGTCTTAGCTTGACACTAGCTTAAAATAGGTGCTTAACATTCAAGCATATGGCCCTACTATTGCTATGCATTTCACCTTTCATCCTTTTAGTTGAATTTTTAACATTACCATGAAATGACTCGGGATGTTTGAGAGTGGTTTTGACCTCATTCGATTCATATGGAGAAAGTAGAATTTTAGATCTCACTCAAAATCTAGCAGACTTAACAATTTTCCAGGATTTCAGGATCGGGGGGATTGCAACGCTACATTGGATTTTCTCATGTACAAGGGTATGGAACTAATATTTAATTAAGAGCACCAAGCCCTCTATGTACCTTGATGTTAGTGCCACTAGTTGTTGAACTCCTTTATCATGAGCCTACTAAAAAAAATACTCATCACTCAAACAAAATCTTAACTTGACATGCTATGAGGGTGATATTGATGACGAATATCTCAATATATGCAATGATTTTGATGATATGTAGGTATTTGTTGTAGCATAGTTTTTTTTCAATGCTAGAGGCCATGTGGAATTTGTTTGCTGATGTATGTTTGGTTTAGAGATGGATTGCACTCGGTGCTATTTTGGTTATGTGCACCCTTACATGCTATATAAATGAGAAATTTTGTTTATTTGTGTATCAATGGTTTGGATTCATATGATGCACATGAATATATGTGTTTTTCTTTAAAAATTGAGTATTTTATGTGTATTGGCTGACCCTTTTTTTGGTTCAGTTTTTCTACCGGTTTTTGTATGGTTCTGACCAGTTTCCAGTCCAAGAGGTCTACCAATTCAATGACTAGTCTAGTTCTCATAACTATGATCAATTGTCTTCTTCATGTTAAATCCCTATGAAGAACCTAGGTGGTTCTTCCTTTTGACCGTCTAGGGTGGATAGTCTCACCATTGAAACCAATCTTAATCAGCTATGGTGGTTTAGCCTCACCATTGAAATTGATTACACATAAGAATTTCACCTCTACACACTCAGCTACAAGAGCTCTCAAATTCTATTTCATAAAATAATCAAATCATATCCTTAGTGAGCTCTAATTTTGCTTTTATATTTTTTTTATCAATGGAATACCATGGGTCATCAAAAAAACCATGGGTCGATACCATGGGTCATAAAGTAGAACCTAGGTGGTTCTTCCTTTTGACCATCTAGGGTGGATAGTCTCACCATTGAAACAAATCTTAATCAGCTATGGTGGTTTAGCCTCACCACTAAAATTGATTACACATAAGGATTTCACCTCTACACACTCAGCTACAAGAGCTCTCAAATTCTATTTCATAAAATAATCAAATCATATCCTTAGTGAGCTCTAATTTTGCTTTTATATTTTTTTTATCAATGGAATACCATGGGTCATCAAAAAAACCATGGGTCGATACCATGGGTCATAAAGTAGCACCCCTTTTAATTTAACTATTCAACATCACCTAGAAATGACATTAAGTAATTAAATTAATGGATCTCCTTCTTCTGACTATAGCCTACAGTAATCGAATAGGCTACTAAGTCGACTTCCTATAGCCATTACTGATCTGGGATCTTTTCTTCAATGATGTTAGCAGAATTGCATAGAAGAGAATGTAAAACCATAAATGCAAATACTTAAAGAAGAAGCAACATAAAAGGAGACCACAAAGTCAATGCACTCAATGTTTGATAACAGAGTTCAACCAATGTGGGCTACGTCTTTGGGCCTATTTTCAAAGTGGAGAGGCCTCTTCATTCATCTTAGCAAAAAAAAAGGCAAATACATGGCAAAATACATCATTATACCTTCATTTTTAAGAGTGACCTGAAAATGGGAAGTTCAAATCCCCGATCTGAATGCATTAGTGAAATCCTTGCGAAATTCTGAGTAAAATGAGTATAAACTAAGCTATATTCCGCCACCATCATTTTTGGAACCCTAAGAATCTTCAAGATTCCATAGCAGAATCTTTGGGAATATTCTAGGGAATATCCCTAGGATTATTCTCTTGAAATTCATGTCTGCACGAGGTTCCACAGGCCAGGTTCCAGCCTTACACACAGTGTCTCCTACTCTTGGTTCCTCCTCTCGTCGGCCCTCTGTTCGATCACCCTCGCCCACTCTTCGTCGCTTGAATGGCAAAGTTATGAGTTTAAATAACTCCTAGGTGTCGAACCTTTCAAAGTCTACTAGTTGGCAAAGTCGGTTAACGCGATAATGATAGAGCATTGTACCCAGCGGTGGTTGCTAGTTCAACATCCCGCAGTCCATATTTTTGGTTTGAAACAAATAATATAAATTGTCGTTCTTTTATATTATGTTTTTAAAACACTTTTAAACCGCATTTTAAATCGCCCGATAAATTTATTGCCGAGTTGGTCAACTAGTCGTGGGTTGGGCCTATTTAGCATCCCACCGGGTGCCACATGGCGCCATTTGGTTGGGCCACATGGCACCATTTGGTTGGGCCACATGACCCCATGTTATTGGGCTTGCGAACAATTGCCAATTTTTGCAGATGCCACCAAAATTGGCGGTTCCGCCAACTTTAGCCACGACTAAACCGACCACCAATTTTAGTGAGTCTCTACCAACTTTAGTTGCTAGTTTCATCGGACCATCAATTTGGTGATGCCCCAAAATTATTTAGCGCCAACTAACTTTGTCATTTTTGCCAAGTTTGGCTGGAACTTTGACTGAGCATAACTTTTGCATACAAACTTGGATTGAGGTGTGGTTTGTGTCATTGGATTCTTTGTGACGAGACCTTTGATTTGATGTTGGTTTTGTTGAGATTTGAGGACTTTGATTTTTGGGCCTTTTGGAATCCTCCTGGATCATTACTCGAAAGAGGACATTACATCATAAGTTTGTTTAATGCACATAATTGATGCCAACGACAACTTTGATGAATTTCCATACATCATCAAAATCAAACATGTCCTCCTCAGTGGGAACCTCTTCTTCCTTCTCATCTATAATTTTGCAATTACATAAGTGTTGGAGGCACATCTATGATCTAGAGCCACTTCTTACAGCATCTTTGATAATCATTTTCTTTCCTTGTCACTTCCTTCTTGGAGTTGCTACTGAAGGTGTTAGACTCTCTTTCAGCTTCATATCTATATGATTTTTCATTGTTGCATTTGTGTCTAGGTGATTGTTCGCCTCCACAATATCTATAATCTTCCTCTTTTTGTCATGAATAAACTTTGACAAGTCTTTATAATGACAACCTTTCAAATTTATTTTTCACTGGTTTTACCTTATGCCTAGTCATTTTCATAAGGTAGTTTTAATTCAATCTAGATGTGTGACTTTATATAAACTTGAATATTTGAAAATAAGTGCAAGAACGCTAACTTCACACAGGAATCTGTTTTTAGAGAATGCAATCACAAAGCAATGAAATGAAAAACTTTCTAACGATAAGGAACATCATACAAACTAGGGCCATAAGCCAAAATAATTTTTGTTGCTTCCAAATATATTATTCAAACACATGAAACTATAAACTACTAATAAGCACCTGCAAGATCTATGTGAAAACCGTAGATCCCGGCGTTTGGAATATTCTTCTTCTGGTATTACCCATGGATGCTCCTCTGTATCTTCTGGAAGTTCTTGCAATGAACTGAAGATACACTGACGTAAGAACTAAAGCAAGATAAAAGCAAATTAACAAAATATCCTCAAGACCAGTTAAGGTGGAATTGACTGTCAGACTGGCCCTTCAAAACATGATCAAGTTTCACCTAAGGTACAAGTATTTTACTCACGCAGAGCTGAAAGGTGAGATATTTATATCATTCTCCACCAAGAGAGCCATATTTTCTGCACTAATATCACCAATTGGGCCTAAAATACGCACTATGTGGCCTCTTGGAAGTTTTGATCCACTATCCCATCCATCTATTCTTATAACAAATCTTTGCCCCAAAAGTCGAGACCTTTGACTTGATGCCACACGCACCTACATCACAACCAACAAGAAAAATATAGATTGAACACTTGAATTATATAATGCTTGCTTGTATATCCTCCAAAGAGAAATCAAATTATATTTCAAAAACCAAATACCAAGAAGAAATTTGATCACTGATTAAACCTTGTATAGTGCAAATAATACAAGACATACCAATGGGATTCTCTGGTCCATTGGAACACACAATAATTGCTCTTGCCTGAAATATGGCACAATTCATAAGAGTTTATACAAGAAAAGCATTCAACCACAAGAAAATATACGAGAGAAATGTCACGCTTCTAGAATCAAATTAAACAAAGAATAATGTGTAAACTCTGCAACCAAATCATCCAAATAAAAGGATTAATAATATTGATGAAGAATGAGGTATCCTACGAATATTAAATTTCTCCAGACAACATCATCAAGCATTGGCTAAGTCCCTTCCCCATAATTGATGAAGATAGGAAGCTCTCTTCTCCTTCCTCTTCTACTTCCATTTATGATGCTGATGTGAAGTAAGGTCCTCACACCTCATACAGTTTTCTTATCTCTTGTGTTTGTCTTTCTTTTATTGTCATTTATATCTCTTGTATTTTGGTAAACATTTAACTCTAGGACTGTTGTAGACATTCCCCACTGTTTAGGGGACACTAACTGTTATCTCTAATCCCATTGACCTATCACCTAGCCATCTGTGGACATTATTAAAATTATCTTATCTATGATAAAAACATAGTGTTTTTAAGTGAGTCTCTTTGAATAAAAAGACAGCAAATTCACACAAATTATCCCATACCACATGAAATATCAATGCTTCATAAATGAAGAAAAAGGTCATTACATGAAAGACTAGTCAATGCTTGAGTGCACTATTACTTATCCAGGAGCACATATAAAGCAATAACGAACTATCTATCCTCTGGATGTATTATTGCACCTCCTATTCTAATTGTGGTAGCTCCTGCAATTTAAGATTGCTGACAAAGGTAATATCTAAGATACAAGATGAATCAAAAAATCAAGGCCAAATGCATTCAGCACAACCTACAAAAGAATATAGAGTCCATATTTATTGGTTTGACCATCTAACATCTACATATGCAGATGGCACCAAAATCTATCTATAACATGAAATTCTTGTTGGTCCCTATGGCTATGATGGAAAAGTTTATATTTTGCTTGTCTTGAATTATGTCTCAAACATTGTATTTGCACTAAAAAGTCCATATTAATATGCAATATGGGTGTGCAAAGCAATCTACAAACTTGGAGACCTTTTGTTCCTTCTTTATCTCATTGGATTAGGTAGGAGCAAAAGAAACAAAAATTCCCCATGGTATAACAGATTAAAAACAATAAGAAACCTCAAAATGTGAGTAACAAGTGGAAGCATTCCCAATAACGCACGGCAAAATCAGGTTCAAATCAGCTTTAAAAATGAGATACTGGAGACCACTCAAAACTACAAAATACCTAGACATGGAATTAAGTGAAAACTTGAATTGGGTGTTGTTAACACCCAAACTTACACTGCAGTAATCAGTGGAGACTTGGTGCAAATTAAGACAAAACACCCAATATCGACTCGGCATTCTATGTCTTGCTTTAGGTTGGTGCTTTTCCAACTTCAGGGAGGTGCACCTAGGTCTTGCTTCTCATATACAAATCAAGCTCAGAACATGTAAATTAGATCAAGAAACAAAAAAAACTCAAAAGAAGGATATACCAATGAGGGAAGGATGAATCCAACAAGACTAGTGACTAATCCCTTGGCTGTGGTGTCAAAAGACAAACAAAGGTCCAAGTTGAAATGGAGAAATCCAATCAGGCAGCTAGTTTGGGCAAACCCCACTAGATCAAGGCAAGTCAACCTCCTTATCACTGTTGGGCAAGTGAGTCTCGTGGGGGAAAGAACCCTACATACAATTCCATTCTAGCCGCCTTAAGACCAAGTCAAGCATAACGGTAAACTGAGAAGGCCATCAAATCAACTATAAGTAGCAAAGTCTAATTAACAAAATAATTGAGCCTAACCCTAATACTACAAACTTTTGAGGATTGAATCATAGTGTTATTTTATACAACTAAGGAAAAAAATGAATACACAGCATATGAAATAGATAAACTTAATTGGGCAGGAGAATTGCTGCAGCAACAAGATAAATTAACATGATAGAAGGAAAGACAAGATGAGGACCAAACTATACTCATTTTATTGACATGAAAGCCCAAGAACAGATTACAGGTACAAGCAGAATGAAATCCCATTATGCAAACCTTTTTTCCATCTCTGAAAACTAACTAAATAGATATCCCCTCCACTAAGTGGTGCACCTTCCTTGGCCAAGAATACTGACGCATGTGAACTCTCATTAAATTGGAATATAAAAAGTGTGAAAATTCCGCAAACCGGAATCCACACTGCAGCAACTGATTAAACTTCTCCTATTTGTTAATCACTGAAACAAATTATTTACTGCTTCCTACAGCAAATATTGAAGCTAATACACTGCAGCCTACACCAATTAAATAATATGCCCAAAACAAGAATAGAACAATAGAGAAAGATACAACACAAATGACACATTATTTTTTGGACAAATGTCCCCGGAAAAACCCAATGCGGGAAAACCAGTGCAACAGATCTGAGGGTTTTTATTATTAAGCTAGAGTATTTCTAAATACAACTACTAGATGCCCACCCGGCAATCTAGTTATAAAGAAAATCACTTAGCAGAAGAAACTGGTGAGATTACCTCACTCTACACTGCAAGTCCCATCTGATCCGGCAGTTGAACTGCGAGTTCCCTGGCTACTTTTGCATTGCCCCTGCGTGGGCCTTGCGTCAGCCTCTAATTCACTGTGTCAACTCAACTAAGAATCGATCTACCTTCAAAAGCCTTTTCTAGGCCTCTCGGCTCAGAAACGTCAACTCCCTCAGCAAATTTGGACCTCTGGAATGGAAGTTGTTGCACTGCTCTACATGAGCCCTTCCTGGCTCTGCGTCACCCTCTCTGCCCTCTACACTGCCTCCTCTATGTGTCTCTCTGCCTCTCTACTAAGTATCTTTGGCTCAGGAGAAGATCCTCCAGCCAAAACTCCCTTTTCCCCTCTCTGCAACAGCTCACTGTCAAAATTCTCCCAAAGTTGCTCTGCTTCAGAAAATCGAACTTCTGAACTCTCTGTGTGTCTTTCCAAATGACCCTCAAGCCTCCTTAAATAATCTCCTCGTTGACATTCAACGGCGCAGATGAGAAGCTAATCAATGGCTAAGATCATTTATGCTTGATCCTCGTCTTCTTCTAGAAGTTACACCCACAGTTAGACTAATACCCATTAATTATTTTATTTTCCTAAGTTTAGACTTAGGGTCCTGTTGACTGCTGGAGTAGCACCTGACGATTATGTGACGACTCCATGCCCAAGGATGATCCAGAGGACACTTGTACCATCAGATGTCATCAGTCAACAGAGTTTTTTAACTCTTCTTCTATCTCATCATCTTTCTTCTTTGTACCCAGATTCCACACCCTGCGGGGAGTTGTAATAAGTGATGCTAGTATGATGTTTCTTGAATTTGTAACAGGCCTAGGATGTGGGACTCGATCAGCAAACGAGTACACCTTGGAGTGTTTTTTTTATCCGGTTAATTATCCCTTTTTTTCAGAGGCGGATAATTCTCTGGATTTTTTCACTCATTTTTACCCCAAAGCCGAGGTGACGGTTTGAAGATTGAGCCCCTGACACATCTTAGTGTCTAGGGTCGATGTATATTACCATACTAGATCACACAAAAAGTTTCGTGGAAATTGGCTAGGTCTAAGTAGGATTTTTTAATAGTTAAAAATTTCCCGCAAAACGAGATTTTTTAATTATTTTTTATGTAA
>APFE030676438.1:263230-284223 GCA_000404065.3 Pinus taeda | reverse complement strand
AAATATTTACAAAATGTTTTGATTTTGCAATGACTTATGGTTTTTGGGCAAGTGTGTATTGATAAACAATGGTATTGTAACAAAACTTATTTACAACTTAATACTATTTATAGTAAAATCGTGTGAACTTCTATGGTTAAGAATTTTGTTATATTGTAAGTATTAAATTTAATTTCAAGTTGTAAAATTAAATTAAAATAAATTATTTATAAAATATTTTGATTTTGAGGTTAGTTATGGTTTTTGGGCTTGTGGTATTGATAATCCATGGTAAGAACCATGGTATTGTAAGAAAGTCTATTTAGAAATTAATAATATCCATGGTAAAATGGGGTGAAGCATTTGTTATATTGTAAGTATTATATTTATATGTTTGTTAATTAATCATTATTTTAATTTATATGGTAAAATGGTTTTTATTTATAAACTACATTTATATATTATAAATAATTTAATATGGTATTATATTTTATCTAAACAATTTTCCATGTATGCTTACACATGTATCTATATTGGGTTCTAGAGGGTATATAATTTTTTTCTTGTGTTGTCTAATTATATATATATATATATATATATAAGTTGCACATGGTATTGTTAATCTATGCTCTTGTTCCATGCTATTAATTTATGGTATTAGTGTATATTAGTTAGATATGTGACCAAATCAAAATAAAATTAAATATATGTACTCTTTTGATTTCTTGTTTTTACAATGTTATGGAGGAAGTCAAATGAATTACACTTGTTTACACATGGTACTGTAAATGGTTTTACACATCTTCCTAAAAATTACACATTTTACTGGTATCATCTCTCACAAAGGTACACAGTTCGGGATGACTAGGGATGAGATATAAAACTGAAAATTGTTATTGTTTTGCGAGAAGATAAAAATGAAACAAATATTTTTTATATATTTTCTGGCGGAAAGGAAACAAAAATTTAATAATAAATTGTATGGTCATTATTTTTATACATTTTTGGCATTGTGAAAAGGGAAATTTAACCTAATATATAGAAAATTTATCATTTTCCTGGAAGGTTAAAAAAAATGTTAAACATTTTTATACAATAAAATCTCATTATCACTGAACTAGCGTAGTATTATTGAATAAAGGTTGAAGGAGAAGTTGTTGTGACAAAGAAAGATCCGAAAGACCACACTCCGGATAGTTTGAAACTTCGAAAATCACATGTACTATTCATCTAATCTGTGCAGATCAGCTTTTGATCGTATTTTAGAATTTGTATTAGTTGAGTAATATACACGCGGCTCGATCAATCGATCATTAGTAAGTCATAACCCATTATTTCTATGCTCGATCATAACCTGTCATGCGCGGAAAGAAGTCCTATTAGCTAAATATCACATGTAATATGTGCAATAAGGGTTAATAAACTAAATTTTAGAAGAAAATAAGAAATTTTTTTAGTTTGTTATAGTGTAAATAGTTGTGAGATGTTTTTTCAATTTATATTTTTATTTAATAAGTGATATTTTTTTGTTGGAAAAATCTTAATTTTCATTGATTTAAGAAAATTACATATTGTAGATGCTTTTAGCATATGTTATATGTGAGGCTGATTGACTCAACAGAATGTATCAAAAAAGATCTATGATTCTCCAAGCAGGGAGAACATGTCTTCTTTGTTGTTCAAAAGAGATTAAAAAACTCCTCCTCAGGGAGTACAATTGTGTGTCATATATATATTGCTAGTAAAATCTAAATATACAAATACACTGATAATTTAAGCAAAAACTATTAGCATGAGAATCAAACTCCTCCTGAGCTAGTTATGCTAAGTAATCTATGTAGGGGCTGTGGTAGTACTGATAGTGTGCCCTAAGGGTGGTATTCCAAAGGTCCGCAATGATTAAGCAGTTAAGGAAGAGGTGATTGATAGATTTTGTGTTGTTCTTGCAGATGCATCAACATGATAGTCCATGATGGACTATCTTGTTTAGGTTGTCCCTTGTGGGGTCCTTGTTCTTAAGCACCGTCCACATAAATAGTCTAGTTCTAAGGGGTGCCTTCAGGTGTTTACACCAATGTTCAATTTATCTTCTAAGTGATAAGGCTAGAGGAATAGGTCTTCTTTCAGATAGATTCAAATCTTGTATCTCTATTTTTATTAAGTTATAAGTAGAGGAATCTTTAATTATGTTTGGCTGAAGTCCGTTCCTATATCTTCCACTAAACCTCTAAGTAAACCAATGTGTACCCCAATACATTGCCCACAAGGCTAGTCAAAGACTTCATATTACAACTATGCCCAACCATACAACTACCATTAAACCTGTAGGTGAACCCATGTGTTCCCCAATTCATTGTCCACAAGGCTACTAGATAAGAGTACTTCACAAAGGCTTCTTGTAGGGACAAAATGTTTCTTCATCCTAAGATAAAAATAATATTTTTCCTTTAATTTGTCAACATAGGAAAATAAAGCAAATGTAAACCTTTCAAATACAATTCAAACCCTAAAAATATTCCTTGAAATAGATTTTATGATTATTTTATACTTAAAGGGCTCTCATATGTGGCTTTTTATTTTCACGTTCTTCATGTTCTTCTCATTCTTGTTCCTCACTTTCATTTCGCTGCAATGGTTGTTCATTATCTTTTAATGTGACTTCTTGTAATGGTGATTGATTTTCCTTTGTTTTGGAATTTCAATAATTATTTTCTCCTGCACATCTTTGTGATTGGTTTTAACCTCTAACCTAGCTCATTATGATTGTATCCTAAGAAAACCAATTATAATGACTTTTCATCCAACTTAGATCTTCCTTTTTAGGAATATGCACACATGCTTCAAAATCAAATATTTTCAAATGAGCATAACATAAAGTTTCCAGAGTTCATACATTTTTAGGAATACCACCATCTAATGAAGTTGTGGGAGATAGATTTATTAAGTAGCAAGTTGTTCTGACAACCAATGCTAGAAATTATTTAGGCAAACCAGATTTTGAAAGCATACTTCAGGACTTCTCCATACCCATTATCTAAGGTGTTCGATTTCATTGTGGAGTACCACTAACTGCTTTTACATTATTTAGGCCATGTTTGTTGCAATATACTTCCAAAGAAATGTGGAAATATTCCCCACCCTTATGTACTCTAATACATCTCAATAATTTATTAGTTTATCTTTCAACAACCATATGAAATTTATGAGAAAATTTCAAAACTTGATCCTTGGAAAACCCACACATTTTTATATGCATCATCAATAAAAGTAACAAAATAAGGAGCCCCTCCCAAAAGTTTTATATTGATTGGACCACAAACATTAGAATATACTATATCTAGTATTTGTGTATCTCTTTTATGACCATCTCTCATACATGACACCCTCTTTTGTGTAGCCATACCTTTTATTCATGTGCCCAAGCCTTTTGTGCCAAAAATATGTTGTAAACTCCTCCTGAACAACTACAATATTAAAATTGTGTAGCTTCGAATTTAATGTGTAGAGAGTGCCAATTTTATGCCCCTTTGCCACAAGGTTTCATATAGAACCATTATAACCTTATCTTTAGAGATTTTACCAGGTAGGAATCACTATATATACTAGGGGGCTAAGTATCCCCATAAAAATACCAGAAACAAGAGAGAAATCTCTAGACAAAAACCAAAACCAAAAAGAAATAAAAATACTAGAAACAGGGTCAATCTCCACACAAAACCCAAAGATAATGAAATAAATGAAGTGATTTTGGTTAAAATTGTGTGGGTTGGCTATTGTACTGATGTGGGTTATTTATTTATGGTTTCTTTTTTTTGTATTGAGAAAGCATGTGAAATGAGAAACATGAAGTGAAATAAATTGGAAACTATTGAAGCTTTTGGATTAATATCTTGCCTACATTTTTAGCTTATACCCAATTGGTTTTTGATTTAGGGATAACATATAGCTTTTACCTGAGGACAAAAAATTGAGTGTTTATCTGTACATGTTTTGAATTATAAGAAGCTTAGAGTTGTATGTTGTTTATTGTATAAATTAAGTTCACTTGAACTATAATTTACTTGCAACATACATATGTTTTGAACTATGTTGTTTATTGTGGTGTGGTATTCACAGGTAAGTGTACGCCACATCTAATAGGTACAAGGGAAGATGTGAGGTTTTACATCATAGCACTAATATTATTAAGAAAACATAATAGACTAGCTGGAAGGAGATGCCATAACTGGGAATATAACATCTTCTGTAGAAGGGATGGAGGACTTGTGTCCCTCTTCACAAGAGCAGCAGCCACATCAGCAAGAAAGTGTAATGGATGGTAATATGACACCTTCTCTAGAGGGTATACACTACTTGGGTGCCCATTCCCAACGTCATAACCAACAACAACAATATCTGCATCAACATCAGAGCTTGAGTTTGACAAATGAAGATGAAACCCATAAAAGTGATGATCATTGTCCACGTATGAAATGGACACATGACAAGGCAAGGATTTTGATTGAAGCTGTGACTCAGGAATCCAATCCTAACAAGTCTCATGCTCTGGTGATGAAGGGAAAGTGGAAATCTATTTCCAAAATAATAGAGGAGAAGGGATATCAGATTTCTCCTCATAAATGCAAAGATAAGTTCAATGAGCTCATTAGGAAGTATAAGGGGCTCAAAGATGTCCTTGGAAAAGAAGCATCAAAGGTTGTTGGTAATCATGCTCTCCTTGATTCTATGGATCACATTGGTGGGGAGACAAAGAAGGATGTGATGCAAATTCTACAATCCAAGAACTTATTGTATGAACAAATGTGTTCTTATTCTGAGCTAAATATGGCTGCAGATTCTGGTATGCCCTCATTGACTTCTAAAGGCAAAGAGAATGATGAGGCAATTGGGCCAATGAATGATGAAAATGGACAAGATGTTGAAGAAGATAGTGCAAGAAGAGTATGCATGCAAAGGCAACTGCTTGAGGTGAAAAAGCGGAAAGTGGAGGTTCAGGCCCAGGCCCTTGAGAATGAAAAGGAGTTGTTTAAGTGGTAGATAATGCATAGAAGTAAGGTCATAGAGTTGAAGAGATAGGAGTTGGAAAATGAAAAGAGGAAAATTGAGGTTGAACACATGAAAGTGCAGTTGAAGCAAAATGAATTAGAGATCATGTTTGAAGAAGATAGTGCAAGAAGAGGATGCATGCAAAGGCAACTACTTGAGGTGAAAAAGCAGAAAGTGGAGTTTCAGGCCCAGGCCCTTGAGCATGAAAAGGAGTTGTTTAAGTGGCAGATAATGCATAGCAATAAGGTCATAGAGTTGGTAGATAATACATAGCAATAAGGTCATAGAGTTGAAGAGATAGGAGTTGGAAAATGAAAAGAGGAAAATTGAGGTTGGACACATGAAAGTGCAGTTGAAGCAGAAAGAATTAGAGATCATGTCTGATGGCTCTCTGAGGAAAACATAATTAGGGCAAGTTCCAATAGCTCTCTGTCTCACTGTCTTCATCAATCATGAACTCTTTTTAGTTGGTTGTGTTTTCATGGATTTCATCTCCTTTAATACATGCATAGTGAATTTTTCTCATTTACCACAAATCTCTTTTGGTGAACTCATTACCTATTTGTATGGCACATAATAGTTAACAATTCTCATTTAAGTGTTGTAAACTCATTTTTACATGAGTATTTGTATTTGTTTGTGATAATTTTTGGTAATCTAAATATAGGTGCGTAAAGTCATTTAGTACTTGTATGGAGATAATAGCTAAATTTATTTTTTTAATTAAATTTCAATAGTATTTGTATTTATTTTTTAATCTTCCCATATAGTATTTCAAAATTTTATTTTAATAAATTTCAATGGTATTTGTATTTGTTTCTCATTAACTCCTATTGGTTTGTCACAATTTCTTTCTTTGAGTAATTCAAAAATAGTTGCTAGAAAGTTATGTATTATATCTATAAAGATAAAAAAAATAGAAGCATTTGTATGTAGATTATTTTTTTTTAGTATTTATATATGTTTTTTTAATATTTGAAATAATACATAACAATTATATTTTAGCTATTGTAAATTCCATTAGCATTTGCCCTTGTT
This sequence comes from Pinus taeda, assembly GCA_000404065.3. Classification (NCBI taxonomy): domain Eukaryota; kingdom Viridiplantae; phylum Streptophyta; class Pinopsida; order Pinales; family Pinaceae; genus Pinus; species Pinus taeda. The sequence continues at coordinate 278,160 of APFE030676438.1, read as the reverse complement.
TTTTATAGTTTGGAGATAGATGCCTTAAACTCATTTTGTATTTGCATGAAGGTATTGCTAGACAATTCTTTTTGAACTCACTGAAACTTATTTAGTAATTTAGCACATTAGCTTTTGATAATTTGGAGATAGTTATTTTAAACTAATTTAGTATTTGTATGAAGATATTACTCTACAATTCTCTTTGAACTTATGTAAACTTATTGAGTAATTATATTGGTTTGTGATATTTTGTTTTATTTTTTACAAATAATATTTAACAATTCTCTTTTGATAATTGTTGTACAGAGTTTGTGACTATTTATCTTCTGATTCCCGTATGGGTGTCGAAACCATGACCACAACACATTCATGCTGAAATGTGTTTTGAAATGTGTGTCATATTAAACATTTCTTCTCCCATTGTTAACTAGAGGATTGCAAGATAGCCAAAATAAAAAGGAGGTTGATCAACCTCCAAATGGGTAACGCAAAGGATAAAAGAACATTGTTCAATTTTTTTTTTTGCTAAGTACATTTTGGATAGTGTAAATGCAAAAATTTTGAAATCTCTCCATTATGTTTAGTGAAAATATTCATAAAACATTAGAAATGGTTGAAGAGTATTTATATATTTTGTAAATGTTTCTAAGAACATGTTATGGTACTCACACTAAGTCCCCAAATCAACTCTTTTTAAAAATAATAGAAATTATTGATTATTGTGAGAAAACAATTCGTTCACATTATATCTAAATCAGTTAAATAGTTTATTATTTATCATTATAACTTTTACTTAATAATCCACTAATTAATTAAATTAATTAATGTACTTCTCCTAAGTTAACCTTAGTAAAAATATCATAAAATCACATACTCAATAAGTAATCATATAGAGAGGCAATCAAATATCTTGTATGAGCTAATACACCAAGAGAATGCATAAGACCTGATGAGATTACAAAATCAACATTACCTCCTAGCAAGGAAGGGAATCTCCACCACCCCCAACATGTCTTTGTAAAACACAAATTTTCCCTTCACTATAGGTTGGTGATAATACCTTCTAGCTCTTCTATGAAGATGTATTGAAATTTCATAGCACCTCCCTAGACTTTGTGTGTGATGAAGCAATACATGATCCTTATAAGGCTAGATTTATCATGAAACACTAAATTCTCAATGAGCTCAATGCAAACCTAATTATCACACTCAATCACTCTAGGCCTCATTTCAAGACCAAATAACCTTGTGAGCATTTTGTGAATCCATATGGATTCATAACTCACCAAACTTGTTATCACGTACTCAACTTATGTTGAGCTAAGGACGACTTGGTGTAGTTTCATGCTATACGAGAAGATCATAGTTGATCCCAAGATGAACGACAACTTGAAGTACTCTTCATGCCAATCTTAGTGCCTATCCAATCTAAATTTGTGATGCATTGCAACTCCACTCCACCAACAATGACATACATCATTCCACACTCCACTTTAATGTGGAGATACTTGAGCACATGATTCATTTCCATCCAATGAAATCTCATTCGCTCGACCTTGAAATGATTGAACATGTTCATAACAATACAAATATCGAGCCTAGTGTTGAGGAGACACACCAAGGAATTGATCAACTATTTGTACATAGTGGGATCCACTAACTCACCATTAGAATCAGGTATCTTTCTCAAGTTGGTGGGCATAGGTGTAGACATGGGCCTACAATCCTCTATCTTGAATCTCCTTGAAATATCAACTGCATACTTTCAGTTCCTAAGAAAAATCTTTCCTCGCTTTTGCCACACCTCTAATCATAAGAAGTAATGCATCAATCCCTTTTCCTCATCTTTAACTTTGAAGCCAGGTTCTCCTTTCACATCCCTATGACCTTCTCGAATGCACATGAGTCAATCAACCATGCATCATGATCTACATGTGTACTTGAAGAAGAAGCCAAACACACATCCCCACCTTCATGTGAGGTGGTTTTCACCTCTCGAGAACGAGCATCTTCAAATCCATTTCCTCTCTGAGGAGCTCTAGATTTATAGTCCCTTTTGAGGTGCCCTTCCTTTCCACATTTCTAGCACACCTTTGCACATTTTCCTAGAGATTTAGATCCCCCTCTATATTTAGATCTCCCACTCTAGGAATTATATTTGTTTATGTTCTTGGACTGTCGTGATATAGATAAGGAATCAACATTCACACCCTCCATATTTTTCCATCTCATCTCCTCCGACACTAGGGATTAGACTATTTCATCAAAATGCAAGGGAGTTGCATTACTACATATTGCAACAATCACACTATCTCATGAATCTCACATAGTACACAACAAAGTCATGCACTTATCGTCATCTAAAATTTTAATATCAACACAGTATTAAATGTGTTCATATGCTCTCTCACGAAGTCTCCATCTTTCATCCTCACGCTATACAATGTTTTCCGTAGGAACAATTTATTCACGAGAGGCTTAGATTGGTACAAAGTCGCTAACTTGTCCCAAAAATCCTTTGATGAAGCTTCCCTTGATACATTTAGCAATACTGAATTTGAGACACACACTAGTATTGTGCTCTTTGCCTTCTCATCCAACTTCGCCCAGTTTTAAGCTCACATTGTTGTTGGTATGGGAACAACTGTCTCATTAATATAGGGAGATGAACAACTATCTCAAAGTGAAATTCTCGCTTAACATCCTTTTCTAAGTATGTTTTTGGTAAAGCATAACTAATTTCAATTAATAAAATTAAAAGAATAAACATCTAGGTTTAGTATCTATATATGTCACACAATGTGCCAAATTACATTTGTAAAAGTAAACACTTCTCACTGAGGGGTATCACATATTCCTCCCCTCGAGATCGTCATTTTTTCTTGCCGTTTACCAGAAGCTAATATGTGCCTCACGCTCAAAGTCCTCATCCTCTCACGTAGCCTCGTTTCCCTATAGTGCTTTTGCAACAATTAACTTGGGGAATTTCTTGCTTCCATAGCATAGTTTCCTCTCTCATCTATAATGTGTAAAAACTCATTAGGAATATTCTTTCTAGTTTGGCCTACATCCACAATCATTACACCTCTCATTAGTTCCCATTAATCATAATCAAACTTTATCACACATATCATTAGCTTTTATTTATGTACCCTCCAAGTGTTACAAGTATACATCAAAACACAACAAATGTTAAAACTTATGTTGAATAATAATTAGTAGTGTTTTTGTAAGCTTATTGACATTACAAATTATTCTCTTTTTACGTCCTCAATGACTATGATGAATGTAAACCATGCACTCCCACTATACATTTGAGACCATCGAGGTACCAATTCCATCTGCATTACTAGATTAGTACTAATAACATTTTAGAAATCAATTATGGGTCTCGTACATTATCATACTAAGTTGCACTACTATATTTGTAATCTTAATTCAATTATTACATGTACATTGTCATGTCTAAGAAAAATTTAGAATCAATTAATTTAGGTTGCCTATTCAAGATGGCTATATTGTTATATATTTTGTTCAAGTAACCTTCATTGGGCTCGATTTGGGTTGCTTTAGTATTGTCTTTTAATATCTACTAAGAGCCACATTTCTTCCATTTTGGTACTTTTTCATCACATAGTGTAGGCTTACATGTAATTTTTCTTATGTATAGAGTCATGGGGTTTTCCCCTTTTCTTCCTTTATGCATATTAATTTCCATGCACTCTCTTTGTGTTAATGGAGTATTGTCCTTATCTTATATATTAGTTCATAGAATGCTAATAGATTATTTTAATATGTTTGCCATATAATGTGGTGTGGAATTATTAAGATACAACAACTTTATCCCACACTAAAATAAATGATTTTTTTTCCTTATACAACATCGCAATTTATAGTAAAACATGTCGGAGAATGACATTACCAAAGTTAGAGTCATTTACTATTCTCTGTGATCCTTACTCGAGTGAAACTATAATTTTACATGTTAGATATTTTCTCGTTGTTTGTGAAAAAGTTTTTTTTTAATCTTTCCCTTCCAATTCCTCTAGGTAAACCCTTGAGGCCAAAGGCTTAAGAGAATATTAAAAGAAACCATTATGACAGTTTCATGGCAGAACTTGTAGCAATACGGTCATCCTTAAAAGAAAATTATATCATTAGATCTTACACCCATACTTCTTCACGTTGGGTTGTGTTATATTCCTTCCACAACTAGTTTCCCTAAAATTTTGTAGTGGTAGCCCCCCCTTGTGAGGGTGTTTGATTGGGGTGGGTTTCCCCCCTCTATGGGGTCTACGGTAGTGCCCCAAGGAAATTTTTTTTGGACCCTATATTAAGTTGGGTAGACTTACCTATGGTTTTGTGCATGGTTTCGCACATGGTTTTGTGCGCGATGGTTTTCGGTCCATGGTATTGGATGCTTCGACATCTCTCTCTCTCTCTCTCTCTCTCTCTAATATATATATATATATATATATATATATATATATATATATAGTAACATTGAAAGGAATATAATGAAAATCAAGCTGGTAGTCCCGGTTTTGGGATCTAGGGGAAAACGTGTGTGTATATTTGTTTTATGTGTTATGCTCTCGCCTTTGTTTATTTTCTGTTTTATAAAATTCGTATGTAGATAATTTTTGTATGGGGTTGAAACCTACACTTTGAAATGCTTTAGCTTTCAGCCTCTCATAGTTATCTTCTTGAAGTTCTACATCCCTCTGTATTCTTCAAATTAAGGTGTTAAGGATTTCGTGTGTCCCAACTATGGGTCTTATTTTTATTGTTTTCTCCTATATCCATCACCAATCTTCTCAGTCTCATTAGGAAAATAGACTCCTCAACATGTCTAATATAAAAATTCATTATTCTGTATATATTATCATGCAAATAGATATATACATAATTTCCTATATATACCTTTTATGAGTTTATGTTGTTTCCAAAGCTTAAAGAAAAACATTAGACCAATAATAACCTAGTTAAAAGTTTGTCCTTATAGTTTTCGGTTATAACCATTGACCTTAATATATATATCTTTACACATATACATATATGTACGAAATCAAATCATCTGATATCGAAATTACAATTAACGATTATTCCAACAAGTCGTAATTCTCTCATCGTCTTGATTTCATTGACGGTCAATCTCTTCAATCACGAGATGGTTATAAATTGTACCAATTAGCGAATTATTCCATGGCTGAGTGTTATAAGTTGGTGATTCATGAAGTATTGAGTCCCCCACTATGTACATCAAGTAGAAGAGACATAAAATGTGTGTAGATTCATTTCCTACATCTTGGAAATCATCGCATTTTCCTCTTAGTAAATTTCTGTATTTTGTAATTGAATCTAATATGGCTCAGTTAATAGTATAAATGTGATATCTTTTGAGTGTCAAGAAAACTATTCTAGATTATCTCCATGCTTATTGGGTGTTTTGGAGTGACCCAAATATTATTCTAATGTTACTTAACTTTTGCAAACTTATGTTAATGGTTTTCACTATTTATTCCACTGTTGTAACATGTCCCTAATTTTTATTGTGACTCTCTTCAACAAGAGGCTTTTCAGTGGAAAAGTTCATTAATTCCTCTACTTTTTTGTTATCATGAGTCATGAAATGTGTACTCACTCATAACAATTGATTATCACTGCATTGGACTTACTTCTACCTAAGTTTTTCTTATATATACAATTAATTTTTTGTTGTCACGAGTGTCGATGTTTTCCATTTCATTAGCTAATTCTTAATTTGGTAAAAGGGCTTCGAGCCATTATTTCCAATATAATTACAATAAACTCATTCATTTTGAAATCGTAAGTGTTCTATATCGCCATTCAATATTTGGCAAAGTTATCACTAGGTATCATCAAATATTTTCCTTAATACATCAATAGACCATATATTTTGGCCTTATGTATTACAAGGTTTTCAATATCTTCTAGACTACCTAGTGTTTGACAACAATTTTATAGTCTCATCCCCTTTTCCCGTTAGATCACTCTTTTGTTAAATATTATTTTACTATGAAAATTTTCCCTAATTTACTCACTCAGTTATGGTCTTCATCTACATCTAATTTGTGAGTATGGAGGTAGTCTATATCAATAAAGTAATTGCTTCCCAATGTATTTGGTATAATCAATTAAATATCATTTACTTGCCACCAATGGTATCATTGGCCCATTTCTCATTTTTGTCTTCCTATTCAATAATCCATACTAGATTTTACTTTAAAACCTACTTATGATTATTAATTTTATAATCTATGTATCGAAACATAATTCTTTGTGATTTAACAAGAGAGTCTTGCAACTAGAAAAATACTCATCATGCAAATAACCATAAACTTTTCAGTGTTATTCTATATTTAGCACCCCACCTTCTCTCTTTACATAGCCATCTTAACATAGCCATATGATGTTTCATGATTGTTTTTCAATATGGAATCTAATATTGTACATCATTTACACATGTTTCTCCTTCTTTGTTTAGCCATATACTTCATTAATGCAAAAAATCATAAATTCCTTTATATTCACTATTACTAATTAAAATGTGTTAATAATTAAGTTACCTGCAAAGTTGTGTGCTCTCTTAGGCACCCAACATATCAATTTTCATAGTTAAGGCTACACCAACAACAATTCAACTATTATTCGGTTAACCTAACTTTCTTAACAAAATTTTCCTTTTCAATGTACTTGTGATGGGATTCTTCATTTCTTATCGCCTCATTGTTTGAAATTTAAGTTTATTTGATTTCTCATGTGTGATTCATTGCTATTTCTCACCTTAGTGAACAAAATGTAGTTTGTTACAATTTTCCCTTAACGAGGTCACAATGTTGAAATATTCAACTCATACCAATTGTAACATCTCCCATCCATTAAATTACCCCAATAAAAAACAAAAATATTTCATTCTCACAAGAATTGAGTCCTAACTCATACTCTCAGGATTATAATTTTGCTATTATTAACAATTAGAAGGTTTACATTCCTTCCTTATTAATAATTTCCACATTGAATAATTTACCAACAAATATTTAATAATTTATGAGTTATTTTTTGTTGTGATATCCACATGCCAATTTATTTACTTAATGCACATGGATATTTTATAATTTAGATTGAATGGTGATTATAGTCAAGTATTATCATTAATTTTATATGTTTCAAAAATCTTGTTGAGAGTTATCTCTATTGAACCTTCCTCGAGTGCCCCTCTAATTCTATCATAGTTTTAGGGTTAGTAATAGGTAGGCATTTCTCCAAAACTTCTCGAACTCTAGTTGTACTCAAATTGTTCATATAATAATGTCCTATGTTGTTTTTGTGTTGGAAAAGATCTCACTATGGGAGAAAATATTAGGGTTTAACTTCTAGTCTCTTTTACTACTCAACAACCACCCTATTAAGGTTAATATTACAACTAATAAATAATGGTGACCCTTTTAAATTTAGGATAAAATCCTTCAAGTTTCAATAAAATAAGATAATTTTAGTTTTATTTTTCCAAAAAGCTGGACTAAATGAGAAATATCCCTTATAAGAACCTTTATATGAGAGCTTAGGCCCATATGACATATTCATGAATAAGCTAATCATTGGCTTTCATTTAAAATATATAATCAGAAGAGCCTTATGAGGACATTGTAACATGTCCCCTTAGGATAATTTGTGATTAAACCTTCCCCGATTGAAGTTTTCAAATGTTTTGAGCCAAAAAGTGATAAAGCGCTTCTTTGTGAAAATAATAATAAAGGCCTCACCCCACAAGATTGCCACGTAGCATTATGAGGGCTTCTTAATATCAGAGTTTCCAATATGATGCTCATGTCACTGATATTTGATTTCTTGATTTGTTCATCTGCAATATCCCTTCCCGCTCATCCTCTGATACATGACTTCTCTGATACTATGATACACATACATCTCCGATACTTCGATTGCCAATCTCTCATATTCCCCAACCTCTAATATCTCATAAACTTTCCACCACTCATATCAAAATGTTCATATCACGACTTCCAATCTATTATTACCCTTCCACGCCCGTGATATATAACCTTTGAATAGGACCTATCATATCGCTTCTCATGTGTATTTTTAGCCATTACACTCTCAAAGCCTTTCAGAGGATGAGAATATCACATGTTTCAATGATATAAGCATAATATTTCTCCGATAAAATCCTCTGATATAATGATGTGTACTAAACCCCATGTTACTCCACATTTTATCATTTAATGGTCGAATGTAAAAACTTTATGACTTTCAAACTTCTAAATGATTTCATTATTATTAAACAATATCATAATACTTTTCTCATAAAAGACATATATTCATATGAAATTTTTTATTCGCTCTATGTAATTCTTCAGTTAGAAAGTTTATGCTTATTCTTGCATTTCTCTTTGCAGGCTAATCCAGATAAGAAAAACACAACAAAAATATCTAGGGAAACTAAATCCAGGAAGAAACTCATTGCTCAAGAATATCCAATCACTCATCCACCCGAGGCTACTCAAACGTTTTCTCTATTCTAAAATACAACTTTCATTCGTGACACTAGAAGCTCTTCCTGGGATGCTATTTATAAGATATTTGAAGATGAAGAACCTAGGGTCACAGGGAAAACCATTATAGCTGAGGATTCTCTACTTATTTCTAAAAATACCTATAGCCACATCAATAATTCGTTCCTACATAGGATTTCAACCCAGCCTAACATCCTTCCCTATACCGATATGACTAAATGGGTCATTGACCATTTAAGTATTGTAGTTAGAAATTTCATGACCAAGAGGAACACAGTCATTGGGTAATTCACCAACATTGATTTTTCCAGGATGTACTAGCTATCACCGCCTCAGAAGAAATACAACAAGAAATTTATGGAGAAATTCATGAAAGAAAACAAATATCAGCCAGAGGTCATGAAAGGATACAGAAGGGGTCCCAACAAACACAAGTGTAAAGATATTGGTATGTATGTTATCGCTTCCATTGTTGGACCATATTGTTATATAGTTGTTATGATGTGTAGACTCTTTGGTTACTCTAATACCTAGAAGTTCTCATAAAAATGGGTACCCTTAATTGATGTTTCTTCATATCGCTATGTTATGGATTCAAGAACCATTTTGTACAATAGAGGTTGAGAATAGCCATACCGACAGGCCAATTGTGATTCTTGGAAGGGACAATGTAGCCATATATGGAGCACAAATATCTCCCTAAGAAGAGAAAGGAATAGGATTCCCCCCAAGGGGAAATCCTTGATTGGTTGATTCCATTACCTCAACCTAAGATCAACGAAGGAACATGGATGTTATTCCGAATTAAATAAATTTTATGACGCTTTGACACAACTTTTCTTTTTCAATTTTTAAGAGCCGAGAAAAAGCTAAAGGTGACTCTAGTCACCTTCGATTTTTAATTAGCCTGAAGTGACAAGTGCTCAGATGGACCTTTTCTTTTAAGGATTCAAAAAGGAACGAAAGTGACTACTCTAAAAATCTGGACAGAGGGATTACCAAACCAATCGCAATACTGCAATATACACCTTGGTGGTAAATTAAAGAGAAATTACCAAAGATTTTACGTATGGCAGTCAATCTTCCTGAATGTTGTGTTCAGTGCATTGTGATCAATAGGGCAGCACACACTGCTTCCTAAGGATAAAGGATATTAGCCTATTTTGGTCTCCCAATATATACTCAACGGTACGGGGAGAAAATTTCTGTACTCGCACTTGTCGCATCAAAGAGGAGGAATCACCCAACCTTCGATGAAAATGATACTTACCAGGTTTTATGACGCCGGAATATGTCTCTACCCTAGAACTCTAGATGCGTTATGTTAGGTTCCAAAGCGTTTTTATGTTCATTGAGGTTTATTTTAGAGTCGATCTTTTTTAGAAGTTTGCCTTTCAAGTTTCACCATGTGATGTAGATGTAAAATTCCTAAATATACAATCTAAAATGATAAACAGTTGTTTGTTTTCTTTTAGCAATGAAAATCCTAGATACTAAGGAAAGAAGAGTATGATTCTTTCAACAAAGAGCAAAGAGCACACACTAAATGAACTTTTCCTAAATCATTTTCCGCGTTTTTCCATTTCCTTAATGTGAGAATGACAAAAAGGAAAATTAAGTACATATTTGAACTATTTTATTCAAAGCAACACTCCAATGATTTCTTTTCAAAACGAAAGGAAGAATAAGACGACACTTTCAATTTCGAATGGAAAAATGCTTTCGATACTTCAAATATTGACAATTCAAATCAAATAGAATGGAAAAATTACAATTGACTCTCTAGAAGAGGAAGACTTTACGACACTCTTCTTTTCAACTCACAATGATAGTTACGACACTTCGTTGCATCAAAAATGTCAGTTTGATTAAGCTACTCTTAACAAAGGAGGACTGTGAATGATGAAAAATACATAAAAAAACAAATTCACAAATCCTGATCAATGGAGGCTGAATAACGTGAAGGAAGGAGGCTTCAACAATGATATACTGATCATAAGCAGCAAAACTACTAAATAGAGCTGAAAACAAGGAGGAAAAAATGAAATTCTAAAGAGAGAAACAATATAATTCAATCAGCTCACATGTCCTTAAGGGAAGTAGGGATGCATCTCAGCTGCAACACATGGGAGGTGTGATGCATATAGGCTACCAGTTACAGACAGTGTGATGGGCCAGGGAACGAAACTGAGTTTGGTTTTCACTGAAAATTTGCAGCTAAGTTCAGTGATTTAGGCTGAGCTATGATAGACAGTAAAAACAAAGTACAGGGGTATGATCTTATGAGGTTATTGAGCTACCAAAAGGGCACTTAGGATGTTTGCAAGTCAAATGTTCAATTCATAAACCAGCCCGGAGATTGACTGAAGCAACATTGATCTACTTTGCACTTGCATAGAAACGGAAGTTCGAAGGCCAGCTAACTTAAATTCAAGCTCCGTCTGTAGTTTTTAAAGAAAACAACAATAACAAACAAACAAACTATTCACTCCCTAGTGGATTTGCCATTTTTTCCAAGAAAACTAGTGTCTTTTCGATCTGCTAGTCCCACTAAGATGGGTAGTTATCTTAGAAACAAACAATTCAAAGTGCTTCAAGATTTCCTTTATGTATGATAGATAAGAGAGAAGAAAAGAGGACCAACCTGTATCTTTCGCTTGGCTCCTTGCTTGTTTCCTCTCTCCCTTGATAGAGCTCGCCACTCTTCTCCTACTTATCCCGCTTTAAAGAATCCTGTAGAGGCAAAGCAACAAAACACCATCTAAGCATCTCGATCTATGATATCATAAACAATGCAGAATAAAAAATACATTAACCATACAATTGCATCTACAAATAACAAGATTCACAAATACACGATTTTATGGAGGAAAACTCAAAGTACTTTATTGATAGTAGAAATAGAAGAGAGGATTACAACTCAATTGTTTGATCCAGCATCATCCTCCCGTCATGAAAGCCCTCTTCACCTCATGAAAAGTAAGATCACCCAACAATACAAGTTTCTTCTTAAAGAGAAACCAACAACACTACCTTACAAATTACAAAATTCCAGCCCCTAGATCTCTCACATGAGGGATCCATTTATAGATATTTCTAAAGGCGTGAGTCAGCTTCTGGGTTTTTGATTAGTGTCATTTCACTGATAGTTCTTGGTTTTGCTTGGAGATTTCATTGATCTCTTACTCATCCCTCGGTGAATTCAGAGAGGAAAGTGTCGTATGAGAAGTTTCTAGAAGATTCTCTGGATTTCCACTTAGCAAATTGTCTCTGCCATTTGTCTACTCTCGCTCATCACACCCCACAGAAGGCTCTTTCGATATGCAACACACCTGGCTAGTGTAGCAGGCAGTATGCATCGCACCTTGAGCATGGAGTAGTCTGTATGGTCCAGTTTTGGCCAGTTTCGAGTGGTTTTTTAGGTGAACTTCTGGGAAATGATGTAACTAGTTGACCATGTCGTTTAGGGTATGAAACAATACTTTTATGGGTTTAAGAGCCCTTGTTTTATTGACATATGTGATTGGGGTTTGAGTGCCCAAATATGTCTATAACATTTCCCTATACTAATATGATTGAATGGGTCATTGACCATTTAAGTATTGCAGATAGAAATTTCATGACCAAGAGGAACACAGTCATTGGCTCATTCACCAACAATGACTTTTCCAAGATGTACTAGATACCACCACCTTAGAATAAATACATTAAGAAATTTATCAAGAAATTCATGAAAGAAAACAAAGATTAGTCACAGGTCATGAAAGGATGGAGAATGGATACGAGTATGTATGTTATCGCTTCTATTGTTGGACCATATTGTTATATAGTTGTTATGATGTGTAGAATGTTCGGTTACAGTAATACCTAGAAGTTCTCTGAACAATGGGTACCCTTAAATGATGTTGCTTTAGATGGCTATGTTATGGATTCACGAACCATTTTGTCTGATACCATAAGTACCCAAATCCTAAATTATAGGAAAAAGTACGCTTTTTCTAAGAACATTGTTCCCGCCTTCTACATGAACACCTACATAATGGACACTATTTATTTCACTTCTAATTTTACATCTATGGGATGGAGATGCACCATAGAGGACCCTTTTCCTATCCATATCTACCATAGCATACTCGTGGAATTAAAATACTAGCCCCATCTCTACAAAGTTTTCCATGGCGTTATGTTACCAATTCACTGAGAATAAAGCAACTTGATCAATCAATCATTAATAAAGCATTATGCCTATGCTTGATAATAACTAAACCTTAGAAGCAAATAAACAATTCCTTTAATTTGTTGTAGTGTTTCTTCATAAAAATAGTTGTGAAATGTTTTCTCAACTTATATTCTCATCTAATAAATGATAAGGCTTGAGGAGTAGCTCCTCTTTAAGATAGATTCAACTCTTGTGTCTTTATTTTCGCTAAGTTATAAGTAGAGGAATCTTTAATTGGGTTTGGCTGACAAAAGTCGATTCCTACATCTACTACTAAACCTCTAAATAAACCAATGTGTACCCTAAAACATTATCAAGAAGGCTAGTCAATGATATTTCATAAAAGTCTTCATATTACAATTATGGCCAACCATATAACTACCATTAATGCTCTAGGCGAACCCATGTGTTCCCAATTCACTGTCCACAAGGCTACTAGTTAGGAGTAGTTCCCAAAGGCTTCATGTTATAGTTATTCGAAATGGCCCGACTCCCCTAGGGACAAAATTGTTCTTCATCCTAAGATAAAAAATAATATTTTATCTTTAATTTGTGAATATAGGAAAATAGAAAATTTGTAAACCTTTCCAATCTAATTTAAACCTTAAAAATATTCCTTTAAATAGATTTTATGATTATTTTATACTTAAAGGGTTCTAATATGTAGTTTTTTTTATTTTGATGTTCTTCATGTTATCTCCTTATTGTTCATCACTTTCATTTTGCTGCAATGGTCACTCATTATCTTCTATTGTGTCTTCTTGTAATGGTGTTGATTTTCTGATTGTATTGGAATTTCAATAATTATTTTCTCCTCCACATATTTGTGATTGGTTTTAAGCATTTTTTTCTTTATTAAGAATAACATCCCTACTTCTAATAAATCTTTTTTTCAAATGATCACATAACCTGTAACTTAGCAATTTAACACTGTATCCTAAGAAAATGCATTTTAATTACTTGTCATCCAACTTCGATATTTGTTCTTTACGAATATGCACATATGATTCACAACCAAATATTTTCAAATGAGCATAACATAAATATTTACGAGTCCATAACTTTTCAAGAATACCACCATCTAATGAAGTTATCAAAGATTGATTTATTAAGTAGAAAGTTGTTCGGACAACCAATGCCCAAAATTATTTAGACAAACAATAATTTGAAACCATACTTCTCACCTTCTCCATTATTGTTTGATTCATTCATTATGTTGATCCATTTTGTTGTGGAGTACCACGAATTATTTTTACATTCTTTATGCCATGTTTTATACAATGTTCTTCTAAATAAATGGGGCAATATTCCCCACCATTATCTTTTCTAATACATCTCAATAACTTATTAGTTTATTTTTCAACAACCATATGAAATTTCTGAAAATTTTTCAAAATTTTATCCTTGGTTTTAATGGGAAAAACCCACACATTTTTTGATGCATCATCAATAAAAGTAACAAAATAAGGAACACCTCCGAAAAGTTTTATATTGATTGGACGGAAAAGATTAGAATATACTATATCTAATATTTGTGTATCTCTTTTATGACCATCTCTCATAAATGACACCCTCTTTTGTTTACGGATAACATAATGTTCACAAAATTTTAAATTATGTATCTTTTATACCACAATTTTTATTATTTATTTATTTATTTATTTATTTATATTATTATTATATTATTTATTATTTTTTTTTTTTTTTTTTTTTTTTTTTGAGAAATAATTTCCAGTCCTCTTTCAGTCATGTGTGCAAGCCTTTTGTGCCATAAATATTTTGTAAACTCCTCGTTAACAACAAGAATATTACTTTTTTTATCTTTTAATTGATGTGTAGAGAGTGTCAATTGTACGCCCCTTTGCAACAAAGTTTGATATCGGACAATTATTAACCTTATCTTAGATATTTTACCTCATAGAAACCACTATATCTACTAGGGGGATAAGTATAACAGAACAAAACCCCATAAAATGTAGGTTTTAACCCCGTACAGAAATTACCTGCATACGAATTCTAAATCACAGGAAAAATAAAAATGCGAGAGCATAACACATAAAACACATATACTCAGAGATTTCCCACTGGATCTCAAGACCGAGACTACCAGCTTGATTTTTTCATTGTATTCCTTTCAATGTTACAATACATATTTATACATGCCGAAGCATCCA
>APFE030676438.1:219834-240874 GCA_000404065.3 Pinus taeda | reverse complement strand
TGTTTTTCTTGTTCATGCTCATTGTTTTATGGTACTGATATGCAAAAATAATTCAAAGTATAAATAAGGAAGAATTGTGAAAAGGACTAGATAATACTGATTCACCCCCCCTCTCAGTATTATTTTCAACAACTATCTAATCCAAGACCTAGTAGGCTACCAAAACCATCTTCAAGCAGTCTGTGAGCTCAGAAATAGTTACTTAAATCAAGATGATGTCTATGGAATTTGGGAATCAAATCTACCCAGATACTACCTCCCCTTTGTGAATATATTCCCTGAGATCATTCACCTCTGTTGTGAGAACTATGAGCCAACAAACAGGGTAGTTAAGAGTCCATTTGGGACTACCCTTTTTCATATTACTCCTGACTCTATAAATCAGATGTTGAACTTCAAACCAACCCACCTCCAGTTTCCTCTTACCATTAAGTACTTGCTAGATGAAGGTCCCAAACTCTCCAGCTTAGAGGTAACCAGAATTGCCAAAGTGTTCATGAGAGCAAATCGCCAGTCTAAGGAGCCACCTCCTTTTCACTATGCCTCTTTCACTGAAATGGGTATATTAGTTGTTGATATGATATATTTTTTGTTGGGGATCAAGACAATTGAGCATATTGATGAAACCATACTGGTTATGATGTCTATCTTTACCCTAGGACAGCCCCCTACTGTCAAATACAACTATGCCAAGTTTATTGCCAACAAGATACATGACCAATTGTTGAGACTGGATAGGGAGGGAATCTTTAAATACTCATCCTATATCTATCATCTATTCTTATATTACCAGCCAGATATCTTCCAATTCCCCATTAGAAAATTGGACCATAAAGGAGAAAGGAGGTCTGTGATTTTTTGGACCCCAATCTTTCATGAAGTTCGCAGCTCTCCCTACTCTTATTGTGAGTTTGTTGATTTATTTGTATACCCAATCTCTTCTCTCTTGATCAGAACTCCTCCTCCTAGACTGACACATGATATGCAAAAGATACTATAGGTCTCCAAAAACTATAAAATAGGTGACTGGTATTTTTACCAGAATCACACTATTCTGAGGATATATGGCTGTGAACTATGTCCCTACAGGGTGCCCAGATATGTGCCAATGAGACTGTTTTCCTTGGAATATTTCACGAAATTCATCAATTCATATCTGAGTCACTTCCATAGCACAAAGAAAAATGCCCGATTGAAACTCAGAGACCAGTTAGGCCCCTTTGTTATGAACAAGAAAGAGGGATGGAAGGATGCTGATGAAATTTTGGGTCAAATGTTTAGACTCAAGAGAATCTTTTGGTGGGTACCCTATGACCCATATGGCTTTATCAATGCAAGAAGGGTAAAATATAGGCTGGCACCCTATGAGCACTGCAGCATCCCTGACATAGAATAGTTTGCCAACCAAGATGAGTGGGTGGAGGGCACACTAGTTGAAGAGTTAACTAAGGAAGAGAAAATGGAACAAACCATGAAAACTTGGAAAAAAATCTTGACTTAGATTCTTTTGGGTAGGTGTCTTTTAGAAAGGCACAAAAAACTGGGGAAAGCTCATCAACTGCCACAACTGCACAACAGGTTTCCCAGGAAAGGACTACGCCAACAACAGGGACAACAAAGGGAAAGGAGTTGGTAGTTGCAGAACAAGAAACAATGGAAGAACAGCCTACTACCTCAAAAGAACACAGTCAAGGGCAAGCCCCTTCACTACAGACACAAGCACCAGAGGTGCCAGCATTGTAGACTCCTCTTCCTGAGGAGAGAAGTAAGAAAAGAGACTGAGAAGAGACCATACCTGCAAGTGGGTCAACATAACAGCAAGAGGCCAAGAGGCAAAGGCTAGATCCTCCTGAAGAGGACATTGTAGAAGACATCACTAAAAGAACAAGAGGAGAGAGGGCCATCAACCAACAGACTTCCACTAGCTCCCACAGACAAGAAGGGGAGAGGTAGAAAGGAATGGAAGTCTCCTCCTCAAGGTCACAAGACAAGAAATGATCAGACATCAAACAATCATTCATGGAGATTAAGGCTCAGAATGAGTCACTAAGAATTTAGTTATATGATCAATTTCTTAAGATGACACCCTCCAAACAGCATAGACTAATGGCAGCGTATGACATCAAGGAGGAGAAAATGATTTTAAGTCATTTCAAGCCCAAGGTTCAGTAGCCACGGTCTGCAGCTGACTACATAAGGACGAATCTAGAGGTCCTTGCCAAAGACATACACCCAATGGACCAAATAGAATTGCACAAACAAATGGGTGAAATGGTCTATGCTACACTGATAGACAAAGGAATGATGGCCCACCAATTAAAAGAGTCATTGAGTAATACATCTGCTCAATTGGATTTGGAGAAGATCTCTTCTCTAGCTAAAGACAACCGAATAAAGACTCTGGAAGAAATAATTTTTGAGTTGGGACATGATCCCAAGGATGCCAAGGGCATCAAAGCATTGATCAAAAAGAAGGAGGAAGATATTGTTGCCCTTAGAAAGCAATTGAAGCTGCATGTCACCATGCATCCACAAACAACAGAACTAGCACAAGAAAAAGTAGAAGAGGATGTCATGGATTTATTGATGAGAATGAATCAAAGGCTAATGCAGAAAGAGTAAGAGTTGGAGAAAGCATTGCAAACTAAGCAGGGAGAGTCGACCTCCCAGCCACCCGAAATAGCTCCAACAATTGTCTCTGCTCCCCCCACAGACACAGCAACAATCCCTCCCACTGAGCCAGCATCAACAATAGGTACATCAACTATAGATGCTACAGCAGCAGCAATAACAGAGCCTGAGACTAGCATGAGGATGGAAGAAATGATGAAGGAAGTGAAAGAGCTAGAAGCTCAAATGACAGAGCTCAAAGAGACAAAAGAAATACTAGACAAGCTAGAAGTGAGCTATGACAAATCAAAAATAATAGTGGCAGAGAAGACCAGAGAGGTGAAGGCCCTAGAGAACAAGGTGAAATCACTGGAAAAGGATCTCACCTTGCATAAACCTCTAGCAGACATTAAAATGATTTTGTGGACCAAGATTGGCTAGTCCATTACTGACCAATGGCGACCAATTCATAAAATATATGAACAAATTGAATTAATAGAAAGGGCACAAGAGAAAATTGAAAGGGCCGGGACATCATTAGGAAATATGCCTGAGCAGGCCAATAGGCTCTTCCTTTTTTTGAATACCAATACTAAGGAACAATTAACAACTTTGGAGATCACTGACCGAACAGGCACCATTTTGACAATAAAGAAGGCGCTAACAATGAGAAATTTTATATAGACTTTGGAAAGAAAGTGTCAAGAGATGCAGATGGATATTAATGCCTTCACAGAGAAATTCACAAACTTACAGCAGAAGGGTCTACCCAGTTTAGTAACAAGCAATCAAAAATTGTTATCACATCAACAGTATGCTCATTGGGTGAACATGTATGTAACAAATCATATCATTGCATCATCCAGCAGCTCAGAAGACACAGGACCTCCATCCAGACAGAGCTTGTATGACAAATTGGAAAATTTGATTTTCATAGAACATGAAATAAATCATCTTTTTGAAGTCAAGCCTAACTTTTACAGGTATACTGATGCTGATGAAATACTTGTAAAAATACAAAGACATCAGTTGCCTACAGAACAATGGTGGGAGAGTATGCTGGAAGTTTTGCCTAAGTAAATTTGGATATTTCTTCCTATGTACACTTGGTCAAAGAGCAAGACACGTGGCAAATATGAAGGAAGGAGCTCAAGCGAGGATCTGGACACATTAAAGATGAATCAAGAGCAAGTGAACAGATCAGGACAGCAACGTAGGAAAGAAAATCAAGGACATAACTACCAGCCGAATTCTTGGGTGAAAAGTCTAAAATATCTTGTCAGTTAAAGCAGCCAGCACAGCCACAATAACTCCTACATTTATTTCGGCATTTATTTCTCTGACAGAGTAGCTGAAGGAAGTTATTTCTTCTTATCTTATCCTCAAGATACTTTTTAAATTCTCTTTTTTGTATAAATACCCCCCAAAGGAATGTATTAGGGGTTGGTGATTCTCTTATTGAACTGCGCTGTAACTCAGATATTTATTAATACAATGGTTGTTGAAATGCATTGCGGTTGGACCTTTTGAATGTGGATGTGATGATTCTGGACTCTGCTACAGAATTCCTGTGTCTTTCTTTGGCTCAATAAGTTATTCTAAACTATGTTTTTGTGTTTTCTATGTTTGCAAATCTCATATATGTTTCATAATCTTAACAACAGGGAAAAAGAATAGCGCAAAACTTTTTTAAAATACACTCTGTGTTCAATTCCTGCCGTTATTTATGTTTTCTTCACAATTAGCATAAATAGAAATTCTTAAATGTTTCTGTTTCTACTAATTCCTTCATTCTGAAAATTGTCAAGGAATTCTTCAATGCTCCTTGAAAATATTCAAGCACCTTCCCTCTGCCACCATGATAAAGGATTCTTGACTGCCCTTTATCCCTTGGCTTACATCCCATCAATCACTATCTTTTTGATATTGTTCCAAAACTGATTATGTTGCTCTGTAGTATTTCCCATCATCACAGAAACACACTTAGCAGTCCATCTTCATAGACTCCATTTCCCAATGGAATAAACTCTTTCAGACTTGCATCCTACCTCTGTTTGAAATCACCATCCAAACCTATTTAAAACAAACCTCAGCACATCATAACTAGCATAAAAACTTCAAATAAACAAAGTTAAATTATATAGAGAGAGCCCTCCTTGGATGTAGTTTGGCTAGAAATTGTATTTTAAAGATTGGTTAGTGGTTACCTCAGTCATATTCCCTTTTCTCACAAGTTTTGGGGAAAACCGTGAGTGATAACATCATTGGCGACTCCACTAGGGACCTGAATGAATGTCTATTACTACTGTCTAAATCTGTAAAGCTACAGATGGATCCTGAAGTCAGCCAGGCAGCCTTTCAAACTGTCTTTGTTGTGCAATCACAAGAGTAAATAAAAGCTACTTCAGTCCAACTCCAGCTTATCTTTAGATTTTAAACAGTTGTCTCAAAGATTTGTTTGGCCATCCTTGTTTCAAACCTCCCTGAAGGAAAGCCCCAAATTCTCCTACATTTCAGTAGCTTCTTTCAAGATATTTTCAAAACTTGTATCCTACAAATATTCCCAAAAATTACCTAAACATACTTAGAAGCTAGCTCCAAAGAAGAAAACTTGATACACAAGGTGAAACCGAGACCCATATCCTCCAGCTATTTTTGACAATCGAAATCTGATTGCTAAGAGCCTTAGGAAACTAGAAAATCAAGAGAGTTCTGTTGATTCAAATCTTGAACCATCCCAGCAGAAACCCATTCAAATTAAACCTTCTGCAGCAAATTATCAAACTGTTCTTCCTATTGCTGTAGCTTCTTCCAGTTCAACTTTATTACTCCAAAATCTCTTTTCCACCCATCCATCCACAACACTTACCTCAACTCCTATCCCTGTGCTTCTAGTTGTCCCACTTTTCCCTGCTAATATGGCAAATAGATATGCTCCCCTGCAGTTGCCTGCCAATCTAGGGGCTATGCCACAGGATTATCAGGGAAAAATTACCTATTTTGATGGTACTAGCACTTACATTTCTCAACGACATAGAAAGAGGATGACAGACTAGTTTGAAAACTATGAGATTGATGACAATGATGTTAGGATGAAAATTTTTGTCCAGAGCTTAACTGGTGATGTAAGGGCATGGTTTAGGTCACTCCCTGCAAACACACTAGCTAATCCAGATGCCCTTTATCAAACTTTCCTAAACAAATGGGAGAAGAAAAAGGACCCTTTACACATCTTAACTGAATATGAGAACTTGAAAAGAGGCACATAAGAGAGTGTCCAAGATTATTGTGCCAGATTCAACAATACATACCTTGCTATTCCAATAAATCTTAGACCACCACCAGACTTAGCATTGATCAAATTCCCTGATGGTTTTGACTTATACATGGCTTACCAGCTCAAGGAGAGAGCTTCTCCTAGCCTTGAAGATATGCAGAGTATAGCTGTGAGTGTTGAAGCTAATCTAATTTCCAAACGAAATCGAGCTAGGACTAAAAGAAGAACAACTTTCAAAGAGGAACCCTCTGTCTTTGAACAAAAACTCGATGAAATTATTAAAGGCATGGACAGGTTGGGAGATAGAGTGGAAACTATTGAGAGGAAATCTTCATGGGATAGCCAACAAAACAACAATGCAAGAAATCCAAACTTTAGAAGAAATCAAAACCCCAATGTAGGAAAAGTTGGTCCAGACCAAAACATAAGGCCTCCCTTCCAAGAAAACTATGCAGAAGCTTCCACATCTAGTGAACCAACAGAGGACCCCCACATTAACCTAATGAGTCTCAACAGTGGCCAACCAATTTTTCTAACCCAAGAAGATCAAGAGGCTCATACTCTTAGTCAGTGTCAAATGAAATCAGGGGAATCCTTTGATTTTAAGCAAGGGTATGAAACAATTGTGTATGAAGTCCATAAGAAATACAACTTGAGAAGTAGGAGAATAGACATTCCTGATGATCCCAAGCAAAAGACAATCAAGCAACCTACCAAAAACAAACTCAAGGACTCTCATATACCAATTATCCCTAAATCAACTCCCAATCCAAGTAGTCCAACTGTTGAAGATGCTTCAGACAAAGATAAATCAAAACAACACACTACATCTGTCTCTCCACTAAGAGAAGTGGTAGAAGAACCTTTGGAAGATGGTGAGCAAGCAACCCTAGTTCATCATAATATTCCAGCAAAAGAGGCTGTTGTTGAAAACTCAGTTGAAAGACACAACCTTGTTGCCCAAAATGTCAAAGCACAAACAGAAAAACCCTTTAATATGGAGGCTGAAATAAGTAAGTTAAAAGTGTCCATCCCATTATCTAAATTAGTCAGGCATGAATTTTTAGGGAACAGATCAACAGATCATTACAAATTTTAAAAAACAAAGATTCAGTGAACATCCTTGATGATCAACCAGAACTTATATCTGGCCCTGAAGCAAATGGTAAAACAGTAGATGGAGGTGTCCCTCCCTTTTATGTACGTTTAAACATTCATGACAAGGTGCTTCACAATGCAATGTTTGATTCAGGAGCTTCACATAATCTGATGCCCAAATCTTTCATGGAAAAGTTGGACCTAGATATCACAAGGCCATACAAAGACCTATTTTCCTTTGACTCCAGTTAGGTCCAGTGTCTAGGCTTAATCAAGGATCTATGTGTCTCATTAGTCCAATATCCAGCCAAGACAATTCTCATGGATGTGGTGGTAGCTAATATTCCACCCAAGTATGGAATGATGTTATCTAGATCCTGGGGTGCCAAGCTACAAGGATCTTTGCAACTAGACATGTCTTATGCCACTATCTCAGTCTTCGGCCAGCCTAAAAGGCTATACCGAGAAACTTTGATGAAGTATGTGGTAAGTAGTCAAGAAAAACCCCAAAATTTTCCCATTTATTCTATACATTCAGACATGGAATCTTTTATCTTATACAACAATGAGATTTAAACCCAAAATGATGTAAAAATGATGACTTTAAGTCAGGATGAATTCCTAGAAAAAGAATCCACAGTTCAGATTCAAGAAATCTTGGAAAAAAATAAATTAACAGTCACACATAAAGAATCCTATGAGACTATAAATCCAACTATTCCTGCTGAGAAAATGGAAAAAGCTCCTAATACCAGTTCAAATAAAAAAAATCTATGGTATCTAGAGTTTGATGGATCTGTTAATAAGCTAGGAGTAAGGGCAGGGGCTTGGATATATAATGTGAAGGATGACCACGCTGAAGGACATGCATTTAGATTGAATTTCAACTGCACTAATAACATGGCTGAGTATGAAGCCCTCCTCTTAGGGCTCAAAGTGATAAAAAACTTAGGGGAAGCTCCGATATCAATTTTGGGAGAATCTAACCTCATCATTCAACAAATAAAGGGTAACCTCATTACAAATGATCTTAGGCTGACGTCATATAGGGCTGATACAATGGAAATTCTCAACACCTTTCTTGAATCCCAACTGACCATGATTCCAAGGAATCAAAATCTGCATGCACATAGTCTAGAAACTTTTGCAATCACTTGCAAATTGTCATTCAAGCCTAATCGCCTATTCAGTGCTGAAATAAAACATAGACCTGCAGTGCTAGATAATGTAAAAAACTGACAGGTGTTTGAAAATGACACACAAATCAACAATTTCCTGACTTTGAAAGAAGAGTTCTCAAGCACAAAAATGGATACTAGGACTATAGAGGAAAGAAATCAAATGGACAAAGTTGAAACACATATCTTTGCTGAAATAGCAAACCAAATTCTACATCCCACCATGTTCACTGAAACGGATTTACAGGAACTTAGTAAAAAAGAAGGTGAGGATGCAATTACAGCATAATGCGAAGTTATTGAGCTGAAGGATAACTTTCTACCTACAGGCCTCACTCCTTTAGAGGACATTTTTGACTCAAATGACATCTCTAGGAAACCTAAAACACAGTCATTAAACACAGAAATTGAGGACTGTAATTTAGGAACTGCAGAAAAACCCAAAATGATAAAATTGTCCAAAGCTCTGCCTCCTGACCAAAAACTCAAGTATATTGAATTATTCAAATAATTTCAAGATGTCTTTGCATGGAGTTATGAGGACCTAAATTCTTATGATACTGCAGTAATTCGACACACAATACCTCTCAAAGAAAACCAAAAACCTTTCAAATAGAAACTTAGGAGGGTCAACCCTGTGCTTCTCCCTTTGATTGAGAAAGAAGTTAAGAGAATGTATGAAGCTAGAATTATAGCTCCAATCAGATTCTCAGAATGGGTTTCAAATTTAGTGTCCACTAGAAAGAAGACAGGGGAGATAAGGTTATGTGTTGATTTAAGAAATTTGAACAAAGTCTCTTTAAAGGATAATTACCCTTTGCCCAAAATGGATCATATTTTGCAAAGGGTAGTGGGTGCTTCAAGGATATCACTGTTAGATGGACTCTCAAGCTTCAATCAAATCCTAATGCACCCTGATGACCAAGATAAAACTGTTTTCACAACCCCTTGGGGAACATTCAAATATGTGAAAATGCCTTTTTGACTCAAGAATGTAGGAGCAACTTTTCAAAGAGCCATGGATATTGCTTTTGCTAAAGAAATCCATGACTTTTTAGTCATTTACCTAGACAACCTTATAGCTTTCTCCAAATTAGATCAAGAGCACCTAGACCATCTAAGGCAAGTATTCTTAATTTGCAGGAAATATGGTATATCATTAAATCCAAAGAAATCATTATTTGGCCTAGAAAAAGGAAAATTATTGGGCCATATCATCTCTAAAGAAGGCATCAGAATTGATCCAGATAGAATACAAGCCATCTTACAAGTCCTTCACCCCAAAAACATTAAAGAAATACAAGCCTTTTTGGGAAAGATCAACTTTCTTAGAAGATTCATACCAAATCTGGCTGAGATAATAAGATTGTTGAACAACATGCTCAAAAAAGACTCTAAGGTTAAGTGGACAATAGAAACCAAGCAAGCCTTTGAAGAAATCAAAAAAGCTTTGACTCAAACACTAGTCCTCACAAGCCCCAATTTTGACAAGGACTTTATCATATTCTCATTTGCATCAGAACACACAATTGCTACTGTCCTGCTCCAAAAAGATGACCAGGGATGTGAAAAACCCATAGCATTCTTTAGTAAAGTCCTTAGAGATGCTCCACTCAAATATCAAATCATGGAGAAACAAGCATATGCACTTGTAAAGGCCATCAAGGACTTTAGAGTTTACATCTTGTACTCTCATGTGATTGCTTATGTGCCCAACACTGTTGTTAAAGACATCTTGACCCAAGAAGGCATTGAAGGCAAAAGGGGCAAGTGGATAGATACCATACTGGAATATGACATTGAAATTAAACCAACAAAACTGATAAAAGGACAAGGACTAGCTAAACTCATGACTAAAACTAACTTTCAAGCCCTTGACATAAATCAACTGGATAATGAGTAGGAGATGGCGACTCCACAGATCAATCAAGACTTTTTACGATCACCTTAGTATGCTGACATATCTTTTGTATTATTAAACCTGCAAGCTCCTCCAGGATTATCTAGAACTAAGAAAATATTTTTGAAAATGAAAGCTTCCAAGTTCTGCATTTTAGATCATGTTCTCTTTTGGAAAAACCATGAAGTTGTTTTATTAAATTGTCAAATCAAAGAAGAAACTGACAAAGTACTTAAATAATTTCATGCAGGGGATTGTGGTGGACATTTGTATTGGAAATCGACTGCTGATAAAATCCTAAGGGCTATATTTTATTGGCCCACCCTATTTGCTGATGTGAAAAAATATGTAACTTCTTGCCACAAATGCCAAATTTTTTAAGGCAAGAAAAGGTTGTTGCCTCTGCCCCTCAAGCCCATTTCCACTGAGAAACCATTTCAACAATGGGGTTTAGACTTCATTGGGGAAATCCACCCTTCATCCTCTGGCTAGCACAAGTGGATTTTGACTGCTACAGACTATTTTACCAAGTGGATAGAGGCCATCCCTTGCAGGCAAGCCAATGACTCAGTAATCATTCAATTCCTTGAGACGAACATCTTGTCTAGGTTTGGTTGCCGGGAGAAAATTATTACAGACAATGTTGCTGCCTCTAAGTCTAAGAAAATGATTAATTTCTATCATAAATACCACATTACCTTGGGCCATTCCATAGCCTATTACCCTCAAGGTAATGGCCTAGATGAATCCTCCAACAAGAGCTTCATCAACATCATTAAGAAAGTCTTGGAGGAGAACAAGAAAAACTAGCATAAAAAGCTTGTGAATGCCCTATGGGAAAACAGATTGACCACCAAGAGATCTATTAGGACCAGTCCCTATCAATTGGTTTATGGAATGGAGGAAATATTCCCTTATTCTTTGGGAGTCCCAGTGATAAAGCTGCTAAAAGAGATACAAGTAGAACCTAATGATATTCAGAGAAGGATCAATCAAACTATTCATTTACAACAGACAAGAGAAAAGGTCTATCACAGAGCCCAAGTTCTACAAGAAAAGCTTAAAAAGATATTTGATAAAAGAACCAAAGCAAAGGATTTCTTCATTGGGGATAAAGTTTTAAAGTGGGATTCGAGAAGAGAAGGTAGGGGAAAACATGGAAAAATTGATTTCTTATGGAGAGGACCATTTATCATTCAGACTGTACAAGGAAACAAAACCTACTTTTTGAAAAGTCTTGATGGCACAGAGGCAGATGAGGGACCAGTCAATGGTAGAATGCTGAAGCATTACGTTGATCCACTTTGTTGAAAATACCAACACTTTAATTTGTACATAGTAGTGTTTACCTTTTGTAGTTTATTACATAAATAGGATAGGGAATAAGTTACAGCAAATTTTGAAGAAAAGGCAAGGAATTGTGCCACCTTTGGGTATTGCATTTTTAGCATATCAGAAGAAGCTAAAGAATCAGACTTGAGAGCTGTGAAAATGATGATAAATAATCAAACAAAGTACCCAAAACAGAGCTACAATTTTTTGGAGTGAGTTCGTGAGCAATACAGGCATTGCAGAGGAGCCATTTTGTGAACAACAAAGGAGAAATTTCATAATACAGCAAAGAACTAAATATAAGGCCACCTGACTTACTGTTCTTGACTTTTCACCAGGAAAAGCCATCCCCAAGTGGAGCCACTATTAGCTTCCTATACCAATAGGTTTCATTTTTCATGATTGAATGGAGAAGTGCCAAATATGTTCATCCTTTCATGCTGCAAAGGTTCCATATTTTGAAGAAATTCACTATGTATAGGTGGTTGACTCTTGTCACAATTGATGAATAGCCAGACAATCTAATCTTGGCTATATCATGTTTGAATTTACTTGTTTTGGACTAGAGAATAAAGGTCTGCACAAATAGTTTAAGCTTGGCAGACAACTAGTAGGCAAAGAAGCAAAGGGTCTCAACAGCTTAATCTAAGCCCTAGAAGAAATAAGGGTAGACTTAGATAGGAGGGCAGTTAAAAGGAAAGAGAAGAATTAGGGTTTGATAGTTCAAATGCACCCAATGAAAATGAAGAGAAAATGTTAGGTATAATAGGTTGGGTAGGCAGTTTTGATGGTATAGAAGCATGGTTTGTGAGCAATTTGCTCCTTTGGAACAAGTTGCTATCTCATAAAATCATAAGGTACCATGGCAAGGTGGCTACAAAACAAATGGAGCATGACTAATTCCCCTCCCCATTTTCCCAAGAAACATTTACTAACATTCCCCCCAAGGGCAATGAGATCTGCTCATTACCTTTAGTCCACTTCATCCCATAGAAAACTAAGTGAAAATGTGTTTTCACCTAGGCAAAACAAGCCACATTTCTTGTGTAAAAAGTCTTTATCCCATTTTGCCAAAGTTTCCTAAAACTTCACCATTTTTCATCCTTTCATTCCCCCCTTGCCTAAGTTTTCACTCTATAAACATTAGCCTAAACCATACAAACCCATCCCACATAATCATATTAACCTACTAACCTTATTATATAGCTCCTATGTATATTCCCCTCCCTTACTATGTGTAAATACACAAAATCCCTAAAAAATCTAGTACCCCGACCCTTGGCTAACTATAGCTATATTTTAATTTTTTTTAGGGTGTTATTGGTCCACCAAGGGCTAATAACAATGCTCCACGTGCCCACCGAGACTTATTTGTCCTCTGGCTAAATAAATAGCCGAAAACCCGCATTTTCCCCCCCAAAACCCATTTACCCAAAGTCCGAAAATACACAAAAAACATTACAATCTGCAAAAAATTAAAGCGGGTCCCCCGCTGCTAACCTACCGCCAACTCCATCACCCGCCAACTGTTCGATTGGCGCTGTAAGATCCGATGATTGGCCTTGATCTACTGAACGATAGCATTCGGGGGATGGACGGTATTTCCGTCGTACTGAGGACGCGTGTCAAGCACCCGGTGTGTTCGAAGACCCCTCCCCCGAAACCACTTCCCCCCAAAAGCGGTGCGGGGAATACCACTTAACACCCAGCCTTCTCCTTGCTGACGTCATGCCCACGTCACTTGATGATGTCACCCACCATGTCACCCGCCACGTCATATGCCATGTCAGCATCCGTACCCTGCTACACGACAAAATGATGTCATGCTGATGTCATCTGAAAAAAGTGCCCCGAACCCGCCAAAGTCAAAATTTCGGGTAAAAAGGTTGAAAATGTTTGTTTTTACCCATTTTCTATTTGTTTTCTGTATGCACCTGTGCATGCAGATTTACATGAAAAAGACCAAACTCACCATATAAGTCCACCACCCAGCAGTTTGACTCCACAACTCGGCCCCTTGGCTTGCCTAGTCGCCTGCAAATCGACCATTCCACCGAGAAAACAGGTATTTACCAGCAATTTGCTCCTGACCCTGTTTTCATTATTTTCTCTATAAAATTGGACACAACATCCATAATTTGAAGGGAAAAACACAGTGTTGCTACCCAAATTATCCTGGAACCTCTGTCTTGCTAAATTCACCACAAAATCGCACAGTGAGCTAAAATTGAGCTTGTTCAGACCTGCACGCTCTCCAAGAAACCCCAAAAGCTCCCTTTTGCCCACAATTGAAGCCCATAGCTCCTGTTTCTCTAGCTGACTTCAATCCACAAAGCTAAATTGAAGCCAACAAACTAGTTTCAACGGTGAAAATCCCAGAGAAATCCATAGAGCCATCATTCTACCCATTTTTGCCTGCACAGATTCAAAATCTCCAATTTTAAAGGCAGCAGAGCTTAACCATGGAAGGTCCAGTGGCCTTGAACATCACTCCCTTAATGCACCCCACAAAGAGTTGGAACATTTGCCCTTGGCTGATAGAGACTATCTAATCCAAGACCTAGTAGGCTACCAAAACCATCTTCAAGCAGTGTATGAGCTCAAAAATAGTTACTTAAATCAAGATGATGTCTATGGAATTTGGGAATCAAATCTACCCAGATACTACCTCCCCTCTGTGAATATATTCCCTGAGATCATTCACCTTTGTTGTGAGAACTATGAGCCAACAAACAGGGCAGTTAAGAGTCCATCTGGGACTACCCTTTTTCATATTACTCCTGACTCTATAAATCAGATGTTGAACTTCGAACCAACCCACCTCTAATTTCCTCTTACCATGAAGTACCTACTGGATGAAGGTCCCAAACTTTCTAGCTCAAAGATAACCAAAATTGCCAAAGTGTTCATGAGAGCAGATCACCAACCTAAGGAGCCACCTCATTTTTACTATGCCTCTTTCACTGAAATGGGTAGATTAGTTGTTGATATGATATCTTTTGTGTTGGGTTTCAAGACAAGTGAGCATATTCATGAAACCATACTGGTTATGATGTTTATATTTACCCCAAGGGATCCCCCTACTGTCAAATACAACTATGCCAAGTTTATTGCCAACAAGATACATGACCAACTGTTGACGCTGGATAGGGAGGGAACCTTTAAATACTCATCCTATATCTATCATCTATTCTTATATTGCCAGCCAGATATCTTCCAATTCCCCATTAGAAAATTGGACCATAAAGGCGAAAGGAGGTCTGTGATTTTTTGGACCCCAATCTTTCGTGAAGTTCGCAGCTCTCCCTACTCTTATTGTGAGTTTGTTGACTTATTTGTATACCCAGTCCCTTCTCTCTTGATCATAACTCCTCCTCCTAGACTAACACATGATATGCAAAAAATATTGCAGCTCTCCAAAACTATAAAATAGGTGACTGGTATTTTTACCATAATCACACTATTCTGAGGATATATGGTTGTGAGCTATGCCCCTACAGGCTGCCCAGATATGTGCCAATGAGACTGTTTTCCTTGGAATATTTCAGGCAATTCATCAATTCATATATGAGTCACTTCCATAGCACAAAGAAAGAGGCCCGATTGAAACTCAGAGACCAGTTAGGCCCCTTTGTTATGAACAAGAAAGACGGATGGAAGGATGCTGATGAAATATTGGGTCAAATGTTCAGACTCAAGAGAAGCTTTTGGTGGGTACCCTATGACCCATATGGCTTTATCAATGCAAGAAGGGTAAAATATAGGCTGGCACCCTATGAACACTGCAGCATCCCTAACATAGAAAAGTTTTCCAACCAAGATGAGTGGGTGGAGGGCACACTAGTTGAAGAGTTAACTAAGGAAGAGAAAATGGAACAAACCATGAAAAATTTGGAAAAAACTCTTGACTTAGATTCTTTTGGCAGGTTTCTTTTAGAAAGCCACAACAAACCGGGGAAAGCTCATCAACTGCCACAACTGCACAACAGGTTGCCCAGGAAAGGACTACACCAACAACAGGGACAACAAAGGGCAAGGAGTTGGTAGTTGTAGAACAAGAAACAATGGAAGAACAACCTACTACCTCAAAAGAACACAGTCAAGGGCAAGCCCCTTCACTACAGTCACAAGCACCAGAGGTGCCAGCACTACAGACTCCTCTTCCTGAGGAGAGAAGTAAGAAAAGAGACCGAGAAGAGACCACACCTGCAAGTGGGTCAACAAAATAGAAAGAGGCCAAGAGGCAAAGGGTAGATCCTCCTGAAGAGGAAATTATAGAAGACATCATCGAAAGCACAAGATGAGAGAGGGCCATTAGCCAACAGACTTCCGCTAGCTCCCACAGACAAGAGGGGGAGAGGCAGCATGGAATGGAAGTCTCCTCCTCAAGGTCAAAAACCAAGAAACAATCAGACATCAAATAATCATTCATGGAGATTAAGGCTCAAAATGAGTCACTAAGAATTTAGTTATATGATCAATTTCTTAAGATGACACCCTCCCAACAGCATAGACTAATGGCAGCCTATGACATCAAGGAGGAGAAAATGATTTTAAGTCATTTCAAGCCCATGGTTCAGCAGCCACAGTCTACAGCTGACTACATAAGGACCAATCTAGAGGTCCTTACCAAAGACATACACCCAATGGACCAAATAGAACTGCACCAACAAACGGGTGAAATGGTCTATGCTACACTTGCAGAGAAAGAAATGCTAGCCCACCAATTAAAAGAGTCATTGAGTAATACATCTGCTCAATTGGATTTGGAGAAGATCTCTTCTCTAGCCAAAGACAACCGAATAAAGACTCTGGAAGAAATAATTGTTAAGTTGGGACATGATCCCAAGGATGCCAAGGGCATCAAAGCATTGATCAAAAAGAAGGAGGAAGATATTGCTGCCCTTAGAAAGCAATTGAAGCTGTGTGTCACCATGCATCCACAAACAACAGAACTAGCACAAGAAAAAGTAGAAGAGGATGTCATGGATTTATTGATGAGAATGAATCAAAGGCTAATGCAGACAGAGCAAGAGTTGGAGAAAGCATTGCAAACTAAGCAGGGAGAGTTGACTTCCGAGCCACCTGAAACAGCTCCAACAATTGTCTCTGCTCCCCCCACAGACACAGCAGCAATCCCTCCCACTGAGCCAGCATCAACAACAGATACATCAACTACAGATGCTACAGCAGCAGCAACAACATAGTCTGAGACTAGCATGAGGATGGAAGAAATGATGAAGGCAGTGAAAGAGCTAGAAGCTCAAATGTCAGAGCTCAAAGAGACAAAAGAAAGACTAGCCAAGCTAGAAGTGAGCTATGACAAATCAAAAATAACAGTGGCAAAGAAGACTAGAGAGTTGAAGGCCCTAGAGAACAAGGTGAAATCACTGGAAAAGGATCTCACCTTGCATAAACCTCTGGCAGACATTAAAATGATTTTGTGGACCAAGATTGGCCAATCCATTACTGACCAATAGCGATCAATTCAAACAATATATGAACAAATTGAATTAATAGAAAGGGCACAAGAGCAAATTCAAAGGGCCAAGGCATCATTAGGCAATATGCCTGAGCAGGCCAATAGGCTCATCCATTTTTTGAATACCAATACTAAGGAACAATTAGCATCTTTGGAGATCACTGACAGGACAGGCACCATTTTGACAATAAATAAGGTGCTAACAATGAGAGATTTTATACAGACTTTGGAAAGAACGTGTCAAGAGATGAAGATGGATATTAATGCCTTCACAGAGAAATTCACAAACTTACAGCAGAAGTGTCTACCCAGTTTAGTAACAAGCAATCAAAAACTGTTATCACATCAACAGTATGCTCATCGGGTGAACATGTATGTAACAAATCAGATCACTGCATCATCCAGCAACTCAGAAGACATAGGACCTCCTTCCGGACAGAGCTTGTATGACAAATTGGAAAATTTGTTTTTTATAGAACATGAAATAAATCATCATTTTGAAGTCAGGCCTAAATTTTACAGGTATACTGATGCTGATGAAATACTTGTAAAAATACAAAGACATCAGTTGCCTACAGAACAGTGGTGGCAGAGTATGCTGGAAGTTTTGCCTAAGTAAATTTGGATCTTTCTGCCTATGTAAACTTGGTCAAAGAGCAAGACACGTGGCAGATATGAAGGAAGGAGCTCAAGCGAGGATCTGGACACATTAATGATGAATCAAGAGCAGGTGAACAGATTAGGATAGCAACGCAGGAAAGCAAATCAAGGACATAACTACTAGCCGAATTCCTGGGTGAAAAGTCTAAAATATCTTGTCAGTTAAAGCAGCCAACACAGCCACAATAACTCCTACATTTATTTCGGCATTTATTTCTCTGATAGAGTAGCTGAAGGAAGTTATTTCTTCTTATATTATCCTCAAGATATTTTGTAAACTCTCTTTTTTGTATAAATACCCCCCCAAGGAATGTATTAGGGGTTGGTGATTCTCTTATTGAACTGCATTGTAACTTAGATATTTATTAATACAAAGGCTGTTGAAATGCATTGTGGCTGGACCTTCTGAATGTGGATGTGATGATTCTGGACTCTGCTACAGAATTCATGTGTCTTTCTTTGGCTCAATAAGTTATTCTAAACTATGTTTTTGTGTTTTCTATGTTTTCAAATCTCATATATGTTTCATAATCTTAACAACAGGGAAAAAGAATAGCCCAGTACTTGTTTAAAATACACTTTGTGTTCAATTCTTGCTGTTATTTATGTTTTCTTCACAATTAGCATAAATAGAAATTCTTAAATGCTTTTGTTTCTACTAATTCCTTCATTCTGAAAATTTTCAAGGAATTCTCCACTGCTCCTTGAAAATATTCAAGCACCTTCCCTCTACCACCATGATAAAGGATTCTTGACTGCCTTTTATCCCCTGGCTTACATCCCATCAATCACTAGCTTTTCGATATTGTTCCAAAACTGATTATCTTGCTCTGTAGTATTGCCCATCATCACAAAAACACACTCAGCAGTCCATCTTCATAGACTCCATTGCCCAATGGAATAAACTCTTTCAGACTTACATCCTACCTCTCTTTGAAATCACCATCCAAGCCTATTTAAAACAAACCTCAGCACATCATAACTAGCATAAAAACTTCAAATAAACAAAGTTAAATTATATAGAGAGAGCCCTCTCTGGATGCAGTTTGGCTAGAAATTATATCTTAAACATTGGTTAGTCGTTACCTCGTCCGTATTCCCTTTTCTCACAAGTTTTGGGGAACAACCTGAATGATAACAGCAAGAAAAATGGAAAGCAAAATTATGGCAACCAGGAAACATACCACTCACAACTATAAAGATGGAAGTGTTGTTGCCCCTAGTCTTCCACAACCTATAAGGTTGACACCACAACAATTGGGAGAGAAAAGAGCAAAAGGGCTTTGTTACAGTTATGATAGCAAGTACACTAAAGGTCATAAGTGTGCTGAGAAGAAATTATTATACATAGATTGCGAAGAGGAAGAAGAAAAGGAGCAAGAAAGGTCAAAAGAAGAGGATATACTCCAAGAACAAAGCCTAGATAAAGAAGAAATGAATCCAACCATATCTTGTAATGCACTGGCAGGAATTACCACTCCTCAAACTATCAAGATAGAAGGACAAATCAAGAAGAAAAAGGTAATAGTGTTGATTGATTCAGGAAGCACCCACAATTTTATTCATTGTAGGGTAGCAAAAGAATTGAATTGCTTCCTATATCCAGCACCAGAGTGTCAAGTGATGATTGCAAATGGAGGAACAATAAATTGCTCTGGAAAGTGCCATAATATCAAGCTATCGATGGGAGAATATGTATTGACTAGCCCAATTCTTTCCATTCCAATGGGAGGTGTTGATGTTGTACTAAGAGTCCAATGGCTACAATCATTGGGTACAATAGCTTTTAATTTTCAAGAACTTTTCATGAATTTTTTTTTGAAAGGAAAGGAATTTGAATTAAGGGGTATTGCAGGGAAAAAGGGAAATATAATTAGCTCTAATGGTATGACAAAGCTTCTAAAAAAGGAACAAAGGGGTGTAATTGCACAATTATGTTCGCTAGTTGTTTCCACATTGGAATCATCTATTTCTCCAGATCTCCAAAAAGTCTTGAACAATCATTCCAAGTTATTTGAGGCTCCAAAAGGTCTCCCACCTATTCGTGATCATGATCATGCTATTCATCTGATTCCAGGAAGTGTTCCTCCAAACATCAGGCCGTACAGATATCCCTATGCGTAAAAGAGTGAAATTGAACATATGGTTGTAGAAATGCTAGAGGCTGGTATAATTCAACCGAGTCAAAGCTCATTCTCTACTCCAGTAGTATTAGTGCACAAGAAGGATGGATCATGGCGCATGTTTCCGGATTATAGGGAGCTCAACAAGCTAACTATTAAAGATAAGTTTCCCATTCTTGTCATTAATGAATTACTAGATGAATTGCATGGATAAATTTACTTCAGCAAGTTGGATCTTCGTTTAAGATATCATGAAATCAGAATGAAGACTGAAGACATTCCAAAAATAGCATTTAGAACTCATGAGGGTCATTATGAATTTTTGGTCATGCCTTTTGGCCTTACCAATGCACCTTCAGCATTTCAAGATTTGATGAATTCCATTTTCAAACCATTCCTTAGAAAATTTTTGTTAGTATTTTTTGATGATATACTAATCTACACCAAGTCTTGGAAGGATCATGTTGAGTATGTTGATAGGGTGCTACAAATACTAGAGGAGAAACAATTATATGCAAAAAGATCCAAATGTTTCTTTGGAGTACAAGAGGTGGAATATCTGGGTCATATTGTATCTCATGAAGGAGTTAAGGTAGACCCTAGCAAAATTAAAGCCATTAAGGAATGGAAAATCCCCACATCCATAAAGCATCTGTGAGGATTTCTTGGGTTAACAGGGTATTATCGCAAGTTTGTTAAGAATTATGGGAGAATAACAGCATCTCTAACAACATTATTGAAGAGAGATGCATTTTCATGGGCTCGAGAAGTAACAAAGGCCTTCGAACATCTTAAAGAGGCAATGTACCAAGCACCGGTCTTAGTTACACCGAACTTTACAAAAACCTTTATTGTGGAATGTGATGCTTCAGGAAATGGAATGGGTGCTGTTTTAATGCAAGATGAAAGACCCATTGCTTTTGAAAGTTGTCCAATCAAGGGAAAGTTTTTACACAAATCTATTTATGAGAAGGAAATGTTGGCAATAATCCATGCACTTACGAAATGGCGACCCTACTTAATGGGAAGACACTTCAAGGTAAAAACAGATCATGATAGCCTTAAATACCTTTTAGAACAAAGATTATCTTCTGAAGAGCAACAAAAGTGGGTCACAAAGATGTTGGGTTATGACTTTGAAATCATCTACAAAAAAGGGAAGCAAAATGTGGTGGCAGATGCACTCTCAAGAAAGGATGAGGATGTGGAAGCATTGTTGTGTGCCATTTCTATTATCCAACCAGATTGGATAACGAAGCAAGGGAGGAATGGAAGAATGATGAAGAAGTTTGGGCACTTATTCGAAAATTACAACAAGATTCCAGTACATCTGATACATTTAGCTGGCAAAATGATTTGTTATGGTACAAAGATCGCTTA
>APFE030676438.1:194168-217698 GCA_000404065.3 Pinus taeda | reverse complement strand
AGCGTTGAGGACAACACTTTTTTTGAAGGAGAGGGGCATGTTGGGTCCCTATAATACTAGTGATTACCCCATTAATATTGTAGTTGCATCCCTTATTAATATCGTTGTGCCCCTATTATCTCCATATTGTTATTACTGTGCCCCATAGAATCCCTCTACTCTTATTTTTGTGTATTTATATTATTATTGTTAGGTCGGTTGGGTTATATTGTGACTTAGACTCTTATATATAGACAGGAGGTTTTTTCATTTGAATCATCCAATAATTCTTCATTTATGTAATGTAAAGGAGGTTTCCCCCTCGAAGAGGCTGAATTCTAAGGCGTTGATCTATCTTTTCTATCTTTTCTTGAGCTAGTTTCATAACATATACATTGTGGGTTAGGGTTTTTTCAATCCATCTCTTTTTAAATTGAGGTGTCGCCACCTTTTTGAGCGAAATTTGGTTTTTTCCCACAATACTTGCACAACAACACTACCACACAACTGATCTTCGAATTGGTCAAGGTTCTACCTTCCTTAACACTTTAGGAAACTAATTCTCCATGTATATCATTTACTTGTCCTATCTTTGACTATGGGGTATGGTATCATCGATTTTTTTGCAAATGGTTTTAGTAATGTTTCTTACTCTTACATTTGAATAGGAAATTGGGGGTTTTATGGTGTAATGCTTTTGGTCTTTGTCCATGTTGGTCGAGGTCTGTGTGTTGTGGCCAAAACTTGTCTCTAGTTCATGACATTATGAAATTTTGATATATACATGTGTGTATTATATGATGGGTATCCAAGAGCACCCTACTGTAATTTTCCATCCACATAAAACCGTTGAGTCTCTGCTCTAGCTAAGGGTACACAATTTGGGTATAGCTATCGCTCAGGTCGTGTTTTGAAAAATTTTGGTGTTACTCTTTCAATAATCATTTGGGTTTATATTTTTCAATCTATTGTCCATGAAAGTGAATTACTATACATTTGTAACGAAATAATTCTCCTAGGTTCAAGGGTTCAAAACATAGGGCATTGTCCAATTTGTATTTTTGTTGGTCATGTCACCTTTTTTTATATGTTCTTCTTTGTGACTATTCCACATTGACAGATAATGAAGAGTTGACAAGGGGGTGCCTGTAACTCTACTTCTCAATGTAGACAATTATTTGGCTGGAATTTGGTTGCATCTTTGTTTGATTTAGTTCCTCTGGAGATTAGAAAATAAATTCTACATATTTAATCTAAAGAGTTCGGCAACAAGGATTACTTCTCTAATTCAGAGGTAAGCATTGAAGACCTTAAATGGATTCCCAATCTTCATAAATTCACAAAGAGGAGACTGCATTTTCTACACTCTATTACAATCCATTAATATTTGGATAACCTCTTTTGCTTGGTTCTCTAAGATATGTAGGTAGACAATTACAAAAAATTTGTAGGTCAAGAGGATATCAAGCACCTTCTCAAGAATGGTCATTTTCTCTTGGATGATATACTTTCACATTTGCAAAGGGTTAAGAAATATGGCATTTCTCATTATGATTCTAAGAAGCTCACTGAGCCTCCTAATGTTATAAATTCCCAATGGACTAATGCCTCTCCACCATCGAATACATCTTCCCTCTCTCAAGTGATTATATTAGACTGAGGTCCCAACAAGGGTATCCATGTCTCTCTTATTATTAAGTAGCGGCAACGTTTGTTTGGAAAATAATTTTGTCACTTTTCCTACAGCACACAATGGTCTTTAGCTAGTAAGACATTATGTCTATCTTCTTGATGTAAAAATATGGCATCAATTGTTTTTCCTTTCATATTTTATGACGGCTCTCACAGAAATAAGATGGAAACAAAGGATCAATTATTCCATCATAGTTTCCTGTAGTGGTGTTCTTTCCTTTGTGGCTATGGGGACTCTACATTGTTGTATTTCAATTTTATCTATATCAGCGATAGGAAACAATTTTCCTATAGCATAGTGGATGTAAATGCGGATTGTTATTGGTTATTGTTTTTTATTATCTTCATGTTTCCTTTAGAAATATTTTTGGAGAATCATACACCCATATCAATTTTTCTAGCAATCATATGCTATCAATGTAAAACTTTTATATTAATAGAAATATTTTTGTAGTAGCCCACAAAAAAACCATTTATCTTCTTATTTTTTTTAGGCAAATTATTTTTAAGAATATTTAATTGTTAGAATAAAGTATTTTTTTTTAGAGTTTACAATAATTTATTTTATTTTACAATAGGGTGATAATTTATTTACTTAAGACAAAGTATTTTGCATTAAGTGTATTAAAAATATACTTTTTTTGTTTATTATTTTTTGATTAGTTGTATTGAGAGGCATATTTTACAGCCCAATATAGAAATGTGTCATAAGTGCTACCATGTACCATGGGGAAGTTGTATCATGAGTCATAATGTTAAAATTTAGTATAGGTGAAGTATATCACAAGTTGGTGTAGTCCTCACATTATTTGAGCTTTTAACCTTAGATATGTAACACACCCACTCAACACTTCAAATGTAAATAACATGTACATGCAAAACTTAGGTTAGTGATCTGATGGATTTCTTTTGAGGGTCATTGTGCTTGCATACATGTCTGATTGTGTTTTGGGGCTGGTATGTTCACATACACATGTTGATAATTGTAATTTTTCTTTGAGGATAGAAAGCCTACAAATGTAATTATGATAACAAAAACATCTTAATAAAAATATATAATGGTTGCAGACTTATAAGATGTAAAGATTTTAGAGGGTTGAAGCTCCATGGATGATTAAAAAAGGCACATATGATTCATTAAACATTAAAAAAATGGAGTGCATGCATATAACCAAGACCTATTAAGTGGTGTTGGTGAATGCTATGTGGTAGAAAAAGGGCATGCATATAAAAAGGAGCATGTGGGTGATGAGCCTCATCATTGGGTAATTATATGGGCCTTAATTCACGTCCTACCTTAGTCAAACAAACTATTCTCACAACTTATTGCATACTTTTGATTATATTTTGTTTATGAGATGAGTT
This sequence comes from Pinus taeda, assembly GCA_000404065.3. Lineage (NCBI taxonomy): Eukaryota > Viridiplantae > Streptophyta > Pinopsida > Pinales > Pinaceae > Pinus > Pinus taeda. Next base: position 214,662 of record APFE030676438.1, on the reverse strand, counting down.
ATAGTTGGATATTTTTATTTGTGGTCTAATGTGCATTTAATGTAGGATTAAAAGACAAAAGAAAGGAATTTTGGCAAAGGCCTTAATCATAACTCAAATGGGACAATAGAGAGGAATTATTGGAGGTAAATCCTCCTCATTTACTACACCTTCATTCGAATATTCCTCCATCCTCTTGGAGTACAAATAATGAAATCATGAGGACTAGAAGGCAGTCAAACAAGTGAAAGAGAAAGCACCAATTTTTTTCGATTTTGGGAGCCAAGCCTCCCTAAAATTAAGGGAGTCATTGGAAACTTTAGATGTATAAGTAGAGAGGCCTAGGACCTTAGTAGGATTCAGATTTTTTATTGTAAAACTCTACTCTATTTTCGAGTTGCAAGACTTGTGATAGTTTTTTATGTAATCCATTGTTTTGATAATAAGAATGACTTTTGTTTTGAGCCATCACTGAATTAACTCAGAGGGCTGAAGCTCTTAGGTTGGGTCCCAACACTAGTAGCCAAGGCCCCTCTTTATTTTACATGTATGCTAGCATAGATTCATAGTTTCATTGTTCATTTGCTTAGTAGTCACGTTTCCATTACAACAGTGTAGATTAGATTAGTTATATGTTAGTTTGCTTCCATTTGTGCTTTCTTTTAGTTAGCAAGGAGAAAAAGGATCACCATAAGGTTGTCAGTAGGTGCCTCAGCCTCACATCCTCTTTATGGGACCATGACTTGAGTAAGAGACCCTTCAACAGCCCCAAAAATACAGATTTCTAGTTCTTGCATGAGCTTTGGAGTTTTTTGTCTTGATCTCAATCATGCTTTCATTCCCTTCATCACTCTCTTCATGCATAATATAGGCAACTGATTCATTCTTTTCTAGTTTATGAAAGTATAGCTTGTTGCATAGTTCTTGGAAAACACACATGTTTTAAGAACATTAGGTACTTCAGGAGGATACCCAGACTTCATCACCAGCAGCCACCTACCACTTCATACACCCTAACCATCTCTTGTTCCACCATCACCCTCAATATCTTTTCTGTCATGTTTTCATTGAAATTCCCCTAGATACATTGAGTGAATCTAGCCATCTATGATCTTGGATATTGACTCTTGAGTGTTCCTAGGCCTTCTAACACCCCATCCCACTCATCACACACCTTTTCCAAGCTTCCAAACAGATCCAACACCTCACAATTAGCTCTGAGTGGTATCATGTAGGTTTCCTATAATTCCTACAAGATCATTCTGTAGGCTTCTAGTACATCCTGTGCGTTTTCTTGAAACGACCTGTTGTGAGGCCAAATTGATGCGAAACTTATAGGAAGTCAAAAAAGGCCTCCTAAGACCATTGCACACCATCCAACCACACCATAAGCCTTTTATCTATCCTCAATCGCCTTCCATCCACATCTCACATCCACAAGAACAGTTAATTTGCATACTTTATTTTGCCAAAAACAAAAAAAAAAACAAAAAAGTGAAAACAGATTTAGTTTAGTTTTGTTGCTTACAGATTAGTATGGTTTGATGCTCTTTACTTTTGTAGCTTAGGTAGCAGCATTAGGTTAGTGTTGATTTAGCAATTATTCTTACCACAGCTGTTTAAATGGTTAATTAGGATATGGTGTGATTTAGCATTACATGTTGTTTTCTTCATTACTGCAGTAGAGTATCTCTCTTAGATGAGATTTTCTCTTCTTCAGTCAAAGAATCAAGCTTCTTCAGACTCTATAGAATTTTGCCTTTGAACCCTTGGGGTCTCTAGCTGGATGAATAGTGAAAATAGGCAGGACCTTCACTTTTACTTGTGCATATAGCATTATCACCTCCAAATTTTTATGAACCATGGGTTCATAAGTAAAGTTGCTAGCCAAGGAGTTGCAACGTTTTTGCTGCAATACTAGCACTCATCACTTTTTGGCACCGTTGCCAGGGAGGTGTCTGAGTAGAATGTGATTACTTCTTTCTTTTCTTCTATTTCTTGTAATCAATTTTCTGCCATTAGTTTATTTCTACAAAAGTAATCTAGTAGCTTCCTTTCTTTTATTTGTCATTATCTGCTTTCCTTTCCATTCTGCAAGTAGAATTTCAATTCCACAAATAAGTTTTTCATTTTGTTAGTGATTTTCATTCAATCAACAATTTCATTTCTGCAAAGCACTTTCCAGCTTGAAAAAATTTACAAAAACCAATCCAAAAACATTTCCTTTCATGTCTCGTAGGAATAGGGACAATTTAGGGAAATTTTTGCCAAATACCCCCCACTGCATCCAACATCCTACCTTCTCTCTTCTTTGGTGATTATGAACTGGAGAAACCTTTAGGTGAGCAACTTGACATATTTGAACAACCTACATAGGAATAAGAAGAAGAGGAACCCATTCCTACAGAGCTAATGTCTAAAAACCAAAATGACAGAGGGAATATAGAGAGAGTTGAGGGTTCCTTCCCCATCAGGGAAACCAATGGGGCCACTAAGATGAAGAATATAAGCCCCTCTTCCATACCTCATTTCCATGGCATGACCATAGACTACCCTAACACTTTCCTATTTGAGTTTGTTGTTAGCTAAACCTATGACTACATAGATGATGAGAAAAATTTAAAACTATTTCCATCTACCCTCAGGGATGCAACATTGCGCTGGTTCATGGGTTTACCTGGAGATAACATCACAACTTGGGCTGATATGTAGCAAGCATTTAACAACAAATATCGTGAGTATTGTAGGTCAAAGGATACGAAATAAGAAATTTTCAGGAAGTACATGGGCCATGATGAATCCTTAGAATGCTACAAAGAAAGATTCAAGCTCAATTACAAAGGACCAATTGCACACTTAACCCTGAGTCCTTAAAACTGGTCCTGCTCTGGGGAGTAAGAGAAGACCTTCTTGATACCTTACACTTGCTAGTAGGAGGAGATATCTAGCAATTACCCTATGAGGATATCAAGATTGTCTTTAGAAACCATTCTAGGGCAGCCAAGAAAAAGGGTAGGAGTATTCAACCTATGTCCAATACATTATCTTCCAACTCATCAATCAAGGGTGAAATCGGAAATATGCTGAAGATTTCAAAAGTAAGATGTTGCAAAAACATGCCTTGCAATTGGACACCATGAACATCAAAAGGAAGCAATAGGAAGCAGAGAGATACTTGGCCATATTTTTCCCTAGATGCACCAGGAGGCATCCTAGGAATGAATGTCCATTGAATTATATTGAAATTTTATTGGTCTGTGCAGAAAACCACTCCACAGACAAGTTCCCTTCTTTACCATGACTAAAATTTGTATATCAAGGAGCTGAAGGGGTCACTGAGCAACTTTGCTACATCAACCAAGGGAGATCTCTTGGGCCTAGACCATATGAATAGGGCATGTAATGGTCATCCCATGGATATTACAACCCCACCCAAAACACAACTATACCTTCCTAGGGACCCCCCTCTCATCCTTCCTGGTCTACACCCCCTCCTTGGTTCTATGCATCTCAGTATCATTCCTAGCCAGCTAGCCAGTCATTTCAACCTTACGCTCTGCCACAACCTCAATGGAATACCCCACTTGAGGGTTGGAGGCCCCAATACAATGATGCTCCGGCCCTATTGCCTTGAGCACCTACCTAGCCACAGCTACTACACTCTGCTCCACGAAGGAAACCCCAGATGTTTTCCAAGCCAAATCTAAACCCGAACAATAGGAAAGCTCAACAATTATATAGTGGAGAGACATCATATTCAACTTATGTTCTGGAAATCCATGAGATTAACCTAAGATCTGGGAGAGTCCTCCTAGATAACCAACCTCCGCCTCCACATAGGAAGGTTGAGGAATAAATATAGGAAATAGACCTTAAAGTAAATCCACCCTTTCCCAAGAGATTAGCCCAACCGATCCAGCCTACCGCAGAAGAAACTGAACTTCTAGGAAAATTGAAAAATATGTGTAAATATCCCCCTTCTCTAGGCAATAAAAGATTTTCTTGTTTACAATAAGTTGATTAAGGACAAATTATTCAACCATCCAAGAAGAAGAAAAAGGGATGTCGTGGCCATTAATGACATTGGGTAGTTGTCTGACTTAATGCTAGGGTAGGTAATATGTTTGAAATATTTGGACCCATGAAGCCCTGTAGTAGATGTGCACATCAATGGCACCATTTTCCCTCACACTTTGATCGATCTTGGGGTTTCCATTAATGTGATGACCAAGGACACCATGCTCAAGCTCAACCTCAAAGGGTCATTGTGGAAGACCACAACAATTTTGCAACTTGTAGACTGTTCCACAATCACCCTTGAGGGAATTGTGGAGGATGTGATGGTCTCCATTAAATCCTTGGAGTACCCTACAGATTTTCTAGTTCTCCAACCTAAGGCTAAGCTTATTGGTTACCCTCTCATCCTTGGGAGGCCATGATTGGCCACAAACAATACTTACATTAGTTCTAGAGCTGGGAATATAACCATCCAGAATGGGCATGTGTCCAAGAAGTTAGTCCTATAGCCTCCTGCTCAGCCTTCGCTAGAGAATGATTTACCTTTATTGTTGGAGGAGGAGGAAAAGGATAAGGTTTATTCTGCTCAACTTTATGCCTTAGAAGAAAATGTAGGATGAGGACAACAAGATGAGGATGACTTGATTGAACATCTGCTCCAAAGTCCAACTCCTAGTTCATTACCATTAGAAGAAGGAGTAAGGGAAACCCAGAAAAATCATCCAATTGACTTATGCTTGATCGATTCCAACCTATGCTGTGTCAAAACCATAGAATTCCACCCAGAGAAAACATTGAAAATTAATCCATCCCTTTCTATTGTCCAAGAGGAAAAGCTATGCAACATGTTAAAAGGAAACCTACAAGCCTTCACTTGGAGTTACAAGGAAATGAAGGGAGTACACCCCTCAGTGTGTACTCGCCACATATACATCAAAGAAGGTTGAAAGCTAGTCCAACAACCATAAAGGAAGATGAATCGAGCTCTTAAAGCTTAGTCAAAGAATAACTCAAAAAACTGTTAGATTCAAGATTCATTTACCCTATCTTCGACAGTGAGTAGGTCTCTCCTTTAGTGTTAGTTCCTAAGAAAAATGTTAAATGGAGGATTTGTGTTTTTACAGGGAGTTGAAAAAAGCTAAAAAGAATGATCATTCTCCCCTACCCTTGATTGACCAAGTGCTACATGGCCTGGCAGGATAAGACAACATTCACCTCTCCTTGGTGTAATTTTGCTTATAGGGTCCTTCCTTTTGGCCTATGCAACGCTCCTACTACTTTCCAAAGAGCAGTCTTGATTATTTTCGTCGAATTAGTACATGATGTGGTGGAAATTTACATGGATTATTTTACACCTTATGGATGTGATTTTCAAGAAGTCTTGACTAACTAGCCAAAGTTTTGCACAAATGCCTTGAAATGAACCCATCTCTCAATCCTCAAAAGTGTGAATTTTTTATGACTGAAGGGACTGTGCTAGCTCATTCAATATCTCAGTGAGGACTGTAGGTGGACCCAAACAAAATAGCCATCATCCAAAGGCTCCCACCTCCACAGAACAAGAGAGAAGGCAGGAGTTTCTAGGGGTTAGTTGGATAGTACCAAGGTTCATAAAGGATTTCTCCAAGTTAGCCTCTCCTTTATTTTGGTTGTTGGCAAAATATTCTGAGTTTATATGGTCAAAAAGTTGTCAAGAGACCTTAGACATTATAAAGGGTAATTTAACCACTACACCAATTCTCTGAGGCCCAAACTGGGCCCTGCCCTTTCATATTCATGCTGATGCCTCACACAAAGCCATAGGAGAAGCCCTGGGAAAGGTAGAGGAGAAATTGTCCCATGCCATCTATTTTATCAGTAAGAACTTGTCAAAGTTTGAGTTAAATTACACTATGACCGAAAACGAAATCTTGGCTATTGTGTATTCATGAAAAAATTTAGGAATTACATTACAGGCTATCAAACACTTGTGCATACTGACAATGCTGCAATCAAGATTTAATGAACAAACTAGATGTGAATGCTCGAATTATAATATGGTTGCTTTTATCACAGATGTTTGATCTAACCATTGTTGATAAGCATGGTAAGGAAAATGTTGTTGCAGACTTTTTATCTGGTGTGAATCTTCCTACAGGTAAAGAAGGAATGGTGGATGTCGGGTTACCAGAGGAGCACTTATTTGCTATTTCAGCTCTCTCCCAATGGTTTGCTGATATAGCAAACTATTTGGTATCGACATAGTTCCCACCAAACTTGCCCTTCAAAGAAACAAGCAAGATAGTCAAGAAAAGTGCCCCTTCACCTGGATTGGGGGAAATCCTTTCAAACTTGGCCCATATCAAACGTTGAGAAGGTGTGTAAGGGAAGAGGAATTTTTTGACATCCTTCTGACCTATCATGATGGGCCTTGTGGAGGTCACTTTGTAGCAAAGAGGACAACATTCAAAGTGTTACAAGTAGGCTATTATTGGTCCACTCTTGATCAGGATGTGAAGAAGTACACTAGTGAGTGTGATCTGTGCCAGAGGATGGGAAAGCCTACTCCGAGTAATGAAATTCCCCTATAATCTCAAGTGACTTTTGATCCATTTGAAAAGTAGGGCATGGAATTCATTGTACCTATCAACTATCCTTCAAAGCAAAAATAGTACATTATTGTGTGCACTGATTATTTGACTAAGTGGTATGAAACCAAGGCAGCTAAGGAAACAATAGAAGAGAAGGTGGTTGAGTTCCTGAGTGACAATGTATTCTACAAATTTGGGTACACTAGAGAGCTAGTCATAGACCAAGGCTGCCAGTTTACCTCCAACATGATTAAAGAACTGCTCAGCCATCACAAAATCAAGAATAAGACCTCCACTCCTTATCATCCACAAGCTAATGGGCAAGTGGAGGTGACGAATAAGGCGCTGGAGGGCATCTTAACCAAGGTAGTGAGTAGAAGTAGGAAGGATTGGGTAGAGAACCTAGTTGAGGCAACCTATGCCTATAATATCACATGGAAGACCACCACTAGACTTACACCCTACGAGCTGGTCTATGGGAAAAAGGCCTTGCTATCCATTGAGTTTGAATATAACACATTAAGGATGGAAGCCCAACTATATTTGGACCTCACCCATGCACAGAAAGAGAGATTGTTCCAATTGAATGGCATGGATGAATTCAAAATGCGCGCCCTCTTACATACAAAGATAGCTCAGCTTTAGAGGAAGATCTGGCATGAAAAACATATTAAGGAGAAGCAATTTAAGGAGGATGATTGGGAATTTTTATATGATTCTAAGTTTAAATACTTCAAGGGGAATCTAAGGACAAGATGGCTCAAACCTCATGTTGTGGAAAGATGCCATGATAATGGTTTAGTGCAAATCATAACTATAGATGAAGAAGTCATTCCATTTCTTGTTAATGGGAATCGATTCAAAATGTACAAGATAGCTTTATAAAAAAAAAGAGTTCATTGATAATATCAATAAAATAGTGATGATGGTGGAGAAAGTTCCAGCTCCTCCCTCATCAAGTCATTGAAAAATAAAAAGAATAAGGTCTTAGGTGGAAACCTCCATGAGGTGCCTGCGTCCCATCTTTGGGTTGAAAACCTCATGAGGCAGCCCAATGATGAAAAAAAAAAGAATAGAAAAAATAATAAGAAGATCGCTTAGTGAAAACCTGCCTTAGGGCACCCAAGGAAAATAGCTAGGGTGAAAATCTCTCTGAGGCATCCTAGTTGTTTTTCAAAAATAAAAAGAGAGAGAGAGAGAGAGAGAAAGATAAAATTGTTATTTGTAGGTGGGCGAGAAAGACAGTCAAGGAACAAAAAGAGGATCCAACGGGAACCTTTCCTCACACATATTCATCTCCCCAACAACTCACCATGCATCCCTCCATCCTTTCTATCATTTTTCCACTCCATTTGTTTAATTTATGTGAAGACTGTGTTTTCTACACGATGCCCTATATTCCTACAAGAACCCCTGAAAACCTACACGATGATCCTGTAGGAATTACAGTGTCCCGTAAAAACCAACAGGAAGCAATTTGAGGGCACTTAGGTTTGTTGGATCCCTAAAAATCATCCTAGGCATGATCTAATAGTTCACCTCATCCACCATCATCATCCCTACACTTACCATTCGAAAAAAAAAAAGATTAGTTTCAACAATTCTTGCCATTAATAGAAAAAAGAAAAAAGAAAAAAGAAAAACAAAGAGGAGTAAGAGCATTACGTAAGTGTCCTTTAATCTACACACACTTACTCCCTATGTCCATTCAGTGCACCATCCTCACAGCCCCATCTAGCAACTACAAGACATCTTGTAGGAAGTCCTGTAGCATCCTATCCCACAGAATGCCAATCAACAACTACATGTCTTCACTAGTTGATCCAAGAGCTCAACAACAACAGCAACATCAGATTGCCACTCACAGATACTTGAAAAAGCCAAGAAACCATTAGAAGACAACAAGAAGTGGAAGGAGAATAGCATGCAATAAATAAATAATGTAGCACCTATGACCTTCGACAACTATAACATGGCATCAAAACCATAGGTAAGTATCCCGCTCGCTTACTCATATGCATAATTTAATCAAAATTTGTAAGGGTTACGAGATAGTTGGTTAATAAGTGACCTTCGTTCAGTCAACACATGCAAAACCGGGTGTGCACTCACATGTGGCTGCAGTCAACTTAATGACAGAGGAGGAGTAGGACAAGAAGTGGTTAACTACGGATCTACAAGGTGGGAGCTAATTACGAGGAGTGGGAAATGATGAGGTGGTAGTGGGGACCAATGGTCCAAAAATGGCAACGTACCTCTGCTTCTAGCACACCACCTCACCCCGAAACACCATAAAGGGATATAAAACATCATTCGCATGCATTCATGCATTCCATCTCCTCAAAAATCCATCACTCAAGGCGCTCTCATAACTCTGGCCACCCACAAAAAGCAAGGATCCATAGTTCTACACAAGAATTCCTATAGGAGCATGCATAGGAATTCCTACAAGATACAGTGTACAGGATATAGTCTACAGGATCAGTTTGCAAGACACACAAAGCCAATCAATAGGATAGGAAAAGAAGAGTTCAAGAGGGGATACCACAAGAATTGTCCATTGTCACTAATGTAAAGAGGTAGGCTCTAAAATTCCATCCCCATTTACAAGCAAATGAACCAAAAATACTCTAAAATCTAGTGAATTTAGCAACTGTGAGGGGTGAATTACGTACACATTCAACTTTGTTTTCCTCCTGAATTAAAAAAAAATTGTGTCAACCCTCTCATTTTCTCCTTAAGCCTCACAAGAAAGATTACAGGAAGGTTTAATAAGAGAGAGCGCACAAACACTGTGAGGATGAAACAACACCTTGAGGTGCTTGAAATCTTTACAAGACACAACTCGATGGGGATTTTAGAAAAAATCACAGGGTAAGATGATGATGTGGCTCAAGAATTTGCTCACTCCCTCACTCCACACAATAGAATCCATGCATCTATTTTAGTTAGAGACCTCATTATAGATCTCACCCCATAGCTCATTAGTAGGGTCACCACACTTCCCCTAGGAATTCCATGGAGAAAGGAAGACAAAGGAGACAATTATGTGGCAAAAAGAAAAATCCTTTTAGAAGGTGAAGAACCCAGAAATGATAAAAATGGAGAAAGAAGGAGCAGTCTACCATACCCATGGAGTGAGGTAGGATATCAACTCATGAAATATATCTCATGTGAGGGTTGATATAGTGTTGTTATGGCTACCATTTCAGGATCCTTGAAGAATTAAGATTTTCGGTTAGAAACACAAGTTCACCAAAGACTTAGCATAACCCATTTCTTGATTTAATAACTCGTAGACTCTAGCAACAAGGTACAGGAAGCGAATTCCCAAAAATTGGCTTACCATGAGTTGATTAGAATCCCCTTTTAGGATTCCCTCCAAAACCTCATAATCCCTATAACATGGTCATTCCTAGACACTTTCCAGTAGAGGATAACATTAAAACCCTTACTTATGATGTTAGTCCTTCTATGAGTGAGGAGGAGGCAAAATAGGAAGAAGAAGATATAGAACTAGATAAGCATGAGATGGATGAAGAAGACGCTGACACAGAGGAACATGATGAAGCAGAAGAAGAAGAGGGAGAAAATAAGGAGGATGATGATGAAATAGAGGAGGAAACTAAGGAAGGAACTAATGGAGATGAGGAAGAACCAGAAGAGGAAGAAGACAGGAAAAACAGAGAGGAAGAAGGTATTGAAATAGAAGGCAAAGAAAGCAAGGAGGATTCACCTAGGGTGTCTCCAGTTGCCACTCAGAGGGAGGAGACAACTACCCTCACTACTCTTAGCACCTTAGTCAAGAAAAAAGGAAAAATGAGGCAAAACCCCTATATTTCAGAACAAGAAAGACCACAAGAATCAAATAAGGGAAGCCACCAATATCAACAAAATTTCCTATTGAGATTGAATATTCCCCTACACAAAGAGACAAAATTCCTTCCCCTAAGTCACAATCACATACGTAAGGAGGCCTAATACTAAATCAACTTCCTCAAAGGGTAAGGCAATCCTACAGGATCCACAACAAAACCTACAGGAAGCAAAAATAGTCCTATAAGATTGTTAGAGACATATTTGGGCACTGTAACCCCAATCATATATTTCCATAAACCAAGGACTTCTCAGTCCCTAAAAGTGTTGTTTCAGACCCTAAAGGAACAAGGTCAGCTGATTACATCATCTCCCAGAAGTTCTCCATGGAAAACTGCTCAGAATTGGTCAAAATTGGACCATACATACTGCTCAGTCCTAAGGGTGTGATGCATCTCACTTGCCACATGCAAAAAGTGTGATGCATACCGAAACGCCCTTCTGTAGGGTGCGATGGGCGAGAGTAGACAAATGGCAGAGACAGTTTGCAAGGTGGATGATCATGGAATCTTCCAGAAACTTCTCTTGTGACACTTGCCTCTCTGAATTCGCCCAGGGATGAGTAAGAGATCATGAATCTCCAAGTGGAACCAAGAACTATCAGAGAGAGGACACTAATCAAAATCCCAGAAGCTGACTCACACCCCTGCAAACATATATATATGGATCCCTCATCCCAGAGATCCAGAGGGGCTAGAATCTTGTATTTTGTAAGGAAGTGCTATTGGTTTCTTGGTGGAACATCATAGTGTTGGGTGATCTAAGTTTTTCATGAGGTGAAGAAGGGCTTTCATGCTGGGAGGATGACGCTAGGTTAGATCAATGGGTTGTAATCCTCTCTTCTACTCCTTCTATCAATAAAGCTATTTGAGTTTCCTCCACATTCTTCTATGTTTGATGATATATGCATTTTTTTGGTCAATATATATCTAGTCCTATATTTTTTATGATTGTCGATCTCTGTACTTTGATGGTATTATGCTGCTTTGACTTTACAGGTGCTCTTTGAAGCGGGGTAAGCAAGGAAGGAGTAGCCAAGATCTGTCATAGGGGAGAGGAAACAAGCAAGGAACCAAGCGAAAGACTGAGGTTGGTACTTTGCTTCTCTCCCATCTACTTCTCATAAAGGAAAATGAAAGTAACTTTAGTTTGTTTGTTTCTAAGATAGCTACCCATCTCAGTGGGACTAGCAGCTCTTCATGGACACTAGATTTCCCGATAACAAAATGGAAACTCCGTTGGGGAACGAATAGCTTGTTTGCTTGTATATATTTGTTTTCTTTATAAACTAAAAACAGAGCCTGAAGTTAAGCCATCTAGCCTTCAAATTGCTTTTGCTATGCAACTGCAAAGTAGATCAATGCTGCTTCAATCTATCTCTAGGTTTTGTTTATAAACTGAACAATCGATTTGCAAACATCCTAATTGCCCTAGTGGTGGCTCAAGTAACCTCATTAGATCAGCCCCTATGATTTGTATTTACTGACTATCATTAGCTCGGCCTAAACCCCTAAACTGAGTTGTAAACTGTGACCAAAAACCAAGTTAAAGTCTCATCCTAGTATCATCGCACCTTCTCTTCTAGGAAATCTGGATGCATCGCACCTCCCATGTGCAGTAGGTGAGATGCATCTCTGTTTCCCTGTGTTACAGGTGCGATGATCAAATAAGACTAATTCTACCTCCATATTTTGGTTTTTTCTTCACTCTCTTTAGCTTTATTCAAGAGTTTTGTTGTCTGTGATCAGTATACCATTGTGGAAACTCCCTTCCTTTGCATTATTCAGCCTCCATTGTACAAAGAATTGTGAATGTTTTTATGTATTGTTCACCATTTACAGTTCTCTTTTACAAAGAAGTAGCTTAATCAAACTCTCGTCTTTTGATTTGGAAGTGTCGCAAGTGTCGTTTTCAGTCAAAGAAAAGAATCCTACTATTCTTGATGGTCAATTACACTGTTACTTTGTATTTGATTTGAATTAATAGTTTTTCAAGTGTTGAAAGCAGTTTTCAATTCAAAATCGCAAAGTGGCATCATTGTCTTCCTTTCGTATTTTGAAGAAAAATTTGTTAGTACTGTCGCTTTGAAAAGATAATTTAGATTTGTACTTAGCATTATTTTTGTCATTCACACATTAAGAAAGCGAAAAATAAATACATGCATGTGCATTTTCATTTAGACTTATTGTTGATTTTGATTTAGGATAGTGCATCTATTGTGTGCTCTCTGCTCTATGTTGAAAGAATCTTGCTTTTCTTTCCTTAGTAGCTAGGATTTTGATTGCAAAAATAAGACTAAACGACTATTTATCATCTTAGATTGCATTTTAGGAATTGTATATCTACATCACGTGGTGAACCTTAAAGGAAAACTTCTTAAGAAAGATCAACTGTAAAATAAATTCAATGAACATAAAAACGCTTTGGAACCTAACACACAACATTTAGAAGTCTAGGCTAGAGACATATTTCCGGCATCGTAAAGCTTGGTAACTATCGCTTTCATTGTAGGTTGGGTGATTCCTCCTCTTTGAGATGACACGTGCCAGTACAGACTTGTGCTCCCATGTACCGTCGAGTATATATTGGGAGACCACAATAGGCTATATCCTTTATCCTTAGGAAGCCATGTCTGCCGCCCTATCGATCGCAATGCATTGAACACAGCATTCGGAAAGATTGACTTCCATACCATAAAAAGTATTCTACAGTTTTGCGATTGGTTTGGTAATCCCTCTGTCGAGATTTCCAAAGTAGTCTCTTTCGTTCCTTTTCAGACTCCTTAAAGGAAAATGTCCATTTGAGCGCTTGTCACTTTAGGTTCATTAAAAATTGAAGGCGACTAGAGTCATCTTTAGCTTTTTCTCGACTCTTAAAAATTGAAAGAGCAAGTTGTATCAAAGCGTCTAAAATTCATTTAATTCGGAATCATTTTTCCCCTTTATTTTGAGTTGATCAAGTAATCCGCAATCGTGGAAGAAATTCAATCGAAACCCCATCGTTCACGGAGATTAATGAGTAAATCGTCTTTGACTCTGGAAATGAAACTATTCCGGAGAAAGCGAACTTGTTTAACTGGGTCAAAGTCCCCTAGTTTGCTTGGAACTTGTGTTTCAACATCCTTAAGGACTCCAGTTACTCCAACCACATCTGGTATCCCTGCTTTTACAGAAGAAGTTCTGCAGCCACAAGAGGACATTAGAACTAATCCTAGTGTGACGGTAAACACTTCTATTTCTGAACCGGCTCCATCTACAGCTGATTCGGAAGGTGTTATCCCCCAACATCTGTCACTGTAGAGTCTATACCTTCTTCGGCACCAGAAATATTTTACAAACCTGATGGTCTACCTCTTCCACCTGGATTGATTACTATAGAAGAGATTATGGAGGATCCTCCATCTAGTACTCCATCACATTTTGGAGTTGGGATCACCCTATATCCTTCTTCATCAAAAGTTAGTCTCCCTTCACCACAAGTTCCTGTAGAATCGCTAGGAAATCTTTTGGATAGACTAGATATGTCTAAACAACCGTCGACATCCAGGACTATGTCATCTGACGCAGCAGTGGCAGAGCCTCCTGCTACTACTCCAATTAAGTTCTCCAGCATACCGTCTGTCCCAACTAGCACTCAATCACTAGATGGAGCCCACCCAGGGACTATCTCGACAGTATGGTCTGTTCTCGTTTATTCGTCTAGGATTATATCTAGAATCTCTTATGTTAAGTCTCAACAAATTGATCCTTTACAACAGTATCAATTTGGGCAGTCCGGTCCCCAAAGGCAAATCATTCCTTTGAGCACTGGATTGCCGCCATATGGGGGGCAGTGTGCCCTTTCATTGTCTCCTACGGGAGAACAACCATATGAGAGTTCACAATAGAATTCGGGTTATGCTGGGATTACATCCAGCGGTTGGGTACCAATACTCCCTCAACAACCAAGAGTTGTATACTCAATGCAACAAAGTCTATCTGTGTCAAATATCCCCGCTACACCGGCTATTGTGACGGTGTCACAAGTACAAGTGTTTCTTGTTGTATGCCAACCTCAAGTTTCTCAGGTCGTAATACAATAGCCTCTTGTCTCCATGACGCAACCACAATCACCAATTAGTACCTCCTTAACTGGAGTGACCCAGGCTCAAACGGGTACTATTACCCCTCATCTTGGGCAAACAGCTAGTATTGGACAATAACAAATGGCTTCACAAGCATGGCTGGTACAATATCAATAACCGCAATTCCAAAGGCTTACCGAGGACTTGAGCAACAAAGCTTTGCGGGTAATGGGCAACCGTATAGTCAAAATGGTCAACATAAATCATATCATAATGGTTATGCCCATCAGCCTTACCAAAGTTATCAGCATCAAATGCATTATGCTGGTACGTAAAGACCCACTGCTCAGGCGATCCCATCTTATCCTGGGTATGCTTCACCAAACCTGAATCAACAATTGCCTTTCGTAGAAACTTTAGAGTTACCGGATCTAAATCGGATAATGAACGATCCAATTGCTTATGCCCCTTGGTGGCCAGCGATTCCTCATAGAATTTTGTCAGATATTCCTAAATTTAATGGAAATCTAGGTGAAGACCCGTCAAATCATGTGATGACCTTTCATCTCTGGTGTTCATCTAACACTCTCAATGATGATTCGATTAGGATTTGTCTTTTTCAGCGAACGTTAACTGGTCCGGCAACAAAATGGTACATCAAATTGCCTAGAGCTTCATTCGATAACTTCAGCACCCTTGCCACAACCTTTTTAACCCATTTTTAGTTACCAATAAGGCACGAAACAAGAACAGAGCTTCTTACCAATTTCAAGCAAACGATGTCCACTCACATATCTGATCATATTCATGAGTGGTGATGTCGTCGTAGAATGGTAAAAACATATGTTCTCAATCAGCTACTAGCTAAATGGTTTATTAAGTCATTGTTACCTTCTATTACAGAAGATGTGGCAAAGGGAGGAGTCTTCACTGAAGAGCAAGTCATTACTTGTGTGCAATATCTAGACTTGATCTATACTCAGTCTAGCATGCTCTACGATAAAATGCCTGATGCTCCTAGACCAGAATTTTCAGTTCCTCCTCCTCCTAAATCAAACAAAGACTCTCATGCCGGAGATGGCATGATAGGTACAACCACCATGAAAACCATAAAGGCTACATCGAAGAAAGCCCATACGGTTTCTAGTCAAAAAGCAAATGAAGAACTTCTCACCTCGGAGGTTAATGCCGTGTCAACTGACAAAGGCAAAGAACCAAAGCAACCAGGAGGCAAGAAGAAAAATAAAGGGAAGAAGAAGAAACAGGAGGAGTCGTCTCCTGAAAAATCTTCTGCAAACCCTTTTGGAGAAAGGAAACCAAGTCATCCATGCTTTATATGCGATGAGGATCATTGGATGAAACATTGTCCACATAAAGCTGAGCTTAGAAAATTCTTGAAGAGTTCAAAAACCTCGACGGTACTGACTGATCTATTTCCAAATCCAGGAACCAATCTGGTTGCTAGTAACAACGCTTCCCCATCCCAAGTGCTTATGCTATCCATTTCGAAACAACAAAATGGTGCTTTGATATTGACAAGGAATAAAGATTACGGAAATCCATAGCTGTCGAACAACAAGGCTAATGATCAACCTAGTAGTTCGACAACAACTTCAACTGAAGTTGTGCCACGCATCATTCTTGAGCTAATGATAAAACCGCCAAAGGGAGTAGTACACAAATTTACATTTAATTCTCGTGCTAGAGCAGCACAACATTATAATATAGTAGAGGACCTGGCCCAATCGCCATCCGCTATGTCGACACTTGAGGTACTGCAAAATTTCCCCTCCCAAAAGCAGGCTTTATTATTAGCAATAGGTGGGATTGACCCAGCAGATTCCAATCTTGTGGCCTTTAATCATAAAGGATATGATCCTCAGTTACCAACTCAACTCGCTTTCCTTATTCAAGTGAAAGCCCTCAATAAAACTGTTCATTGAACAATTATTGATGAGGGGGCATCTACATGTATTATGTCAATGAGTTGCTGGAAAACTTTAGGCTCTCCACCCTTTTCATGATCTTCAACGATGTTAAAAGCATTTGATGGACGAACATACACTCCATACGGGATTTTAAGTAACTTGCAAGTCAAACTGGGGGGCAAGACAGTAGAAATTGATGTTGAAGTTATTGACGCAGACCTCAATTACAACATCCTACTCAGAAGGCCCTGGATATATGCTATGGCTGTTGTTGTGTCGACGTACTTCAGGAAGATTGCATTTCCCTTCTAAGGAGGAATTACAATCGTTGACCAACAAACGTTTCTCCCCAATAGTTCACAAGTTACGGGAAGCATTCTGATGATCCACAGAAGCCCTCAATCACTTCACAATATCATAGTAGGCCTACTAAAAGACCCTACATTGATGGGGACTTTTTCCCTACCACCTCCAAACAATCTGGCAGAAGTGGCCACGGTGGGAACCTGCAATATGGTGTCTTCTATTTAGAGGATGTCTGAAAATGATAGTAGCATGGATCATTAACAGTTATTGCCTCCAAGCCCAATAGAAATATTGTAGCAATCAATGTTTTTGACATGGGAGGCGAACCCAAATCAACACTCATCGAGCGTTTGGATAGATAGGTCTAAGGAATACAGTACCCCTTTAGATCCTTGGTCGCAAGTACATTATACAGATGAAGGAATTTTTCAATCAATGATGATTGATGGGGCACCATGGGAATATTACCACCATCATTCCCATCTTCCAGATTGTAAAGAAGATTATTCCAACGACCTTAATCATCCCTCAATTTTTGATTTTCTATCAAATACTGTAAATATGGTGGATTCCGATCAAAACCTGTCTAATATCTAAGAGACTATTGCCATAAATATCTCGACCAAACCAGATGTTGTAGAGAATATTCATGTCGGCAAATCTTGTTCTTCTTCAGAACTAGAAGTATATTACGCTCTCTTTTGTGAGTTCAGAGATGTCTTTGTATGGTCGTATGATGAAATGCCAGGCATTAACTCGAGCATAGTTGAACACAGATGTTAAACTAGTACGACAATGGCTTAAGTAGGTGCACCCCAAGAAAGTCGTTGCCATCAAGGCAGAAGTTGAAAAGCTTTTCCATGCTAGTTTAATTTACCCAGTTCCTCTAACTGATTAGGTATCAAATATTATTCTTGTAATGAAAAATCAAGGAACGATTAGAGTGTGCATCAATTATAGGGATGTAAATCAAGCTTGTCCAAAAGACAACTACCCTACACCTTTCATCGACCAGATAATTGATGAATGCACCGGATGTGAAATATTTTCATTTATGGATGGATTTTCCGGGTATAATCAAATAAATATCCACCCACAAAACCAGTCAAAGACTGCATTTATTTGTCCGTGGGGCACATTCACATACCGCAAGATACCTTTTGGTTTAAAGAATGTAGGGGCAATGTTTCAGAGGGTAATGAACTATGCCTTCCATGACATCAAGAACATCGTTCAACCATATCTTTATGATCTTCTGGCTCATTCGTGAAAGTGGACTGATCATCCACACCATTTGAGAGCGATTTTTCTACATTGCCGACACTACAAGATACGACTCAATCCACACAAATTTGTGTTTTGTGTCAGTTCTGGTCCTTTACTTGGCTTTGTTGTCTCCAAAGACGGGATTCGTCTCGACCCATGTAAGGTTCAGGCAATCATTGATTTGCCTCCACCTTCAAACTTGCTTCAAATTCAGAAACTCCAATGGAAAGCGAACTTTCTAAGGAGGTTCATTCCAAATTACGCTGAACTTGTTAAAAGTTATATGCGTCTGTTGAAAAAAGAAGTACCCTTCATTTGGGATCAGGTCGCGCAAGCTTCCTTTGATGCTCTAAAGGAATCCCTAATAAAAGCATCATTAATGTATGTTCCTGATTATCAAAAATACTTTAACCTGTATCTGGCTACAATAGATATGACCATAAGAATAGTTTTAGTTCAAGAAGACAATGGAATTGAACATCCTATCTATTATTTAAGTCGAAACTTAAATGATATGGAAAGTAAGTACTCCTATGTTGAAAAGCTAGCTCTCACAACTGTTCAAGCAATTTAGAGATTTCGACACTATGTCCTCTTTCGAAAAACTACCATTTTGTCAAATTGCAACCCCATGACTTATATCTTGTTGTGACAGTTACTAGGGGCAAATATTCAAAATGGATAGCAATTTTGTAAGAGTTTGATCTGGAATTCGTAAAATCCAAATCAAAGAAAGCCTTGGTTTTCGCGGAGTTACTATGTGACTTCCCATCATCGTCCAACAATTCAACATCCAAAGAAACAATCATGGATGAATCTTTGTTTCTGATATCTTCAAGCAATCCGTGGTATGGAGATATAATCATCTACCTCCAGATCCAAACATATAGGTCTAATACCTCTCACTCAGAGAAACGACATATTTGATACCTAGCAAAAGACTACATGATCATTGGTGATACGCTTTACCGATGTGGTATCGATACAATTCTGCAGAGGTGCCTCACCCATGAGGAGGCCGAAAATGTCCTAAATGATTATCATTCAGGTGCATGTGGGGGGCATCAATATGGTTACGCTACAGCACAAAAGATTTTACGAGCAGGATACTTTTGGCCAACAATGTTTAAATATTGCATAACTGCAGTCATAAGTTGCCATGCTTGTCAAATCTTCAATCGCAAAACCAGAATACCTCCCGCACCTCTACAGCCAGTGTTTGTTGTTGGGCCATTCGCCAAATGGGGAATTGATTTCAAGACATGTAACCCCACCTCGGCCAGGGGGCATGGGTATATCATAATCGCAGTTGACTATTTTACGAAATGGGCTGAGGCGATCCCTACATTAAACAACAGCGACGAAACGACTGATCTTTCCTTTTTCAATCATGTAGTCTCCAAATTCAGCATCCCACAAGATATAGTCATAGATCATGGATCGCATTTTTGCAATCACATGATGGTTGAGTTGGCTGCCAAATTAGGACTGTCCCATGACAGCTCTACTCCATATTTTCCGCAAGCTAACGGGCAAGTTGAGGCAATCAACAAAGTCCTGAAGCGCATGCTGCAAAGGATGATTGGAGTCCATAAACGGAGTTGGCACCTAACCCTATACTCAGCCTTATGGGCATACCGGACATCGGTGAGGAATTCGACTAGGTTTACACCCTTTCAGGTGTATGGCCTGGAAGCAATCTTACCAGTTCAGTGCGAAATCTCGTCCCTCAAGCTCATAGTCGACCTTCTCCCCAGAACTTCAGAAGAGGAGGCTCGTTTCTTGGAATTAATTCAATTGGATGAAACCCATCGCGATGCTGCCTTGGCTAACGAAGCACATAAGAAATGAGTCAAGGCACAGTTTCACAAGAATGTCAAACCTCGTGTCTTCTTAGAAGGTGACCTGATCTTACTTTATGACCAGGAGTCCGACAAGTTGGGAGTAGGTAAGTTCCAGTATTTATGGATGGGCCCCTATATTGTTAAGCATGTATTAGCAAAAGGAGCCTAAGAGTTAGTGGATTATGATGGGATTCCACTGTTGCAACCCTGAAACGGGTTGTACCTTAAGCATTACTATGCTTGACTCAGTGTAGTAACCTTTGCATATACCTTTGTTACATTTTTGTTTTCGCTAAGCGTAATCGTTTCAGTTAGGTAATCCACTTTTGCATTTGTTGCAGATGTCAAACTATCGTACGGAAAGAGTTAATCTTGCGAACAAAACCAACCTCCCTAGAAGCCTAAGACTTTCTAGTGACAAACAAGACAATTAAGAGCAATCCTTCTCTAAACATGTATTTATCATACAAGAAATCAAGTGTTTTAGATCCTACCTGTAGTCCAACGCTGTTGTAGTAGTCCAGCCTCGTTGATCCGAATGAGCTCCTCCTTCACTTCGAAACCTGCATTCACTAACAATCAAACGATTACATAGCACCTGAATATCTCATAAAATAAAACATATTCAACATACAGACCAAGGAG
>APFE030676438.1:168769-184491 GCA_000404065.3 Pinus taeda | reverse complement strand
AGAGATAAACATGTTTTTTAATGACTTTCTCTCTTTCTTGAAGTTTGACATGGAGAGCAGAGGTATAAGGCTTGACAAGGAGGATAATATGACTGTTGATGGAGCCATACTAACTGCAGATAGTCATGGTGACAAATTTCAGTGTAACACAAACCTATTGGAATCATTTGTTGGATATGCTGATAGAGCAAGTCGTAGTTCACAGAACCTATCTTCTACGGCCTGGGCCATCTTTGATCCAAGCGGCGAGTTAGTGAGTTTCAGAGGGGTATGTATTGGTCAATCAATGAACAACATCACTGAATACAGTGCGTTGATATAGCTCCTCTCCGATGCCATTGTGTGTGGCATACACCGACTTGTTGTCAGGCTAGACTCACAGCTCATCATTCTACAGCTCACCGACATCTATTCCGTGCGGAATCCAGCTATCTATCGTATGTTCCTAAGGGTCAAGATTCTGGAAAGACAGTTCGATTCTATCCAATATCAACATATTTCCAAAAACTTAAACACATTAACAGATTCATTGGAAAACTATGTGTTAGATAGACATTTGCGACACTTATAAAAGAAAAGTATTTCATCAATATTTGCATCAGGATCATATAACTTAACCAAAATAACGTTCTGAAAATCAAAAATATATATAATTGTTTATGGTTTATACATAGTGTTTTGTGTCCAAGACAAAATCAGTCAAATGACCCAAAAACTCAAAATGCTAGGGGGCACCCTTGTCTAATGATGCTGGTGGTAACAAGTCACCGCCTGTGCAATCATACATAAAAGCCTAGTCCATCGACTCGGCATGGTAGTAGTATGTCACTATAATCTAAGAGGCAGCTCGTCAGTCCTCACATCCGGGATACCAAGGGTGATACCCTAAATCTGATCCCGTAGAACTGCAAGAGTCTCAGCCACATCCAAGTCACGAAGGACAACCCTCCCTACAACCTCTCCTACTAGAATGACAACTAGTGCTCTCAGGTGCACTGCTGGTCACACTGGTCCAATATTTGCATGAGCACACGAGTTTTGATTAGTCTTGATAAAAGAAATCACAAGAAAATTATAAAAGAAATAAACAAGGAGATGGTCAGAGATTTTACCTATAACACCCCACTACTCACTAGCCGGCAGCACCAAATCCGGGTCACCCCGGAAACCCATACCAGCATATGGACACTCAGCATAAACCATCTCCTGACGGTTGAACCACTCGAAGAAGGCATCAGAGAAAGAAACCTGTAACTAACCAACATGTCGGGCCATAAGGTCGACCCATATCTACATCTGTGGCTTACTCGGTGGTGGCAAACAAAGTGAAATGTACTATGGCTGCATCAGTGGGATCCTCTCCAAGGCGAAAGTGGTCAAAATAGAACCATAGCCAAAGTTCTTGGATCTTCAATTTTTCACCTTGGTGAGTTGTTTTGTTATCACCAAAAGTACTGCATCACACCATTTGAACACCTTTGGTTCAAGGCATTCCAGGCGTACTGCATATAGGACCTGTTGGCCAAGTGAAGAGTCGCACTACCAGCCAGTCTAGCAAAGGTGAATAGAATAGTCCTCAAGGACCAGTTAGTGACATCTCAGATATTTATCTTTCCGTCCCTGCTTGGCTGAGATCCTTCTCTACAGTATCGGCGAATGTAATCCCTCATGAATTCGCCCCCACAGGTGGAACCTGATAGTGAGAGAAGGGCACCATGCCTCGATAAACCGGTCAGAAAATAGATTTCCACAACAGTCAAGGGGATGGATTTGCCTCTGATATGGAACACTTGGTTGGTAGGATCCCATGCATTGAGAAAGTATTGCAACAAGTTGATTTATTGCCTCATGTTAGATATGCGGAAGAACTTGAGCAAACCACAGTTCTACAATGCAGTTACCGTACCCAGATCATGTAAAGCAATCATGTCCTCTTATTCATGCTCGCGTTCTCGCCATGTAACAACCATTTTTCTCTGATGAACCTCTGAAAAATAAACAAGAGAAGAGTCAAGATCCTAATTTGGAAAAAAACAGGAAAAAATTCCATGAAAACAGTGCAAAAGTTTTCTTCCTTGCGCCCATCGCACCCCAGCTATGTACTGGGTGAGATGCACACTGACTAGCCAATGGCCAGCTCAGTATGCATCACAAATTTTGATGTACAAAGGGTGCGATGGAGCTAAAGCAAGTTGTTCAAACCCCAGGTGCTCAAAAAGGCAGGGAAACATGCTCAGAATTCAAAAAGGAAAGAATGCAGTTGAAGAGCTTAGGTTTAGCTCCTACCTAGTCCAGACAGTGCTATGAATCATCCATAGAATCTCTCGGAATTAGCTGGTGAAAATCACAGGGGAAAACACCTCCAAAGCTCCAACAATCCCAAATGCAAATGAAATGGTAAAATGAGGGGTAAAAACCACTTTTAAATTTCTTTTCACGTAATTCGAGTAGGGTATTAGTTTTTTAACTCATTTTTCAAACATGTATTTTCATTTCTAATCGGTTTGGTGGAGCAATTGAATAGGTAGTACGATTGTCAAAGGAACATAGTGTTAACGATGAATCAAATATCAATGACCATTATCATGAGTAGTTTTATGCAAAGTTAAAGCTCGTTATAAATTAAACCTAAGCAATGAGTATATGTTCCACCAGAGTTTAAGCTCATTAAAAAATGAACCAACCTCTAGTAAATAACCATTGTGAATGCATTATCATCAGCTTTTGAGCCTTGGTCGTGTTCTTACCATCACCTCCACTCTGTTTTAGCCAATCATACGCCTCCATTTGATTGTTTACCCTTTTGAGGAACAGTTGCGACGAGTGATTCTGTTATCCATCCTCTTGACACTACCATGATTGGAAAGTTCCAAACCTCACCTGGAACCAGCTGCTACCGAAATATCACTTGTTCCTCAAAAAATGACTCTCCTTTAAGCTCTTTTCATTTGACTCATAAAATATGAAAAGATTTCTTAACAATTGGCCTCTCCAGCTCGTTAAAGTTATCGGAAGTGTTATCCCTCTAGATTTTAATCTTTTTGGACCTGAGGGATCATTACACAAAAATATCGAGCGCTTGTCTTGTTCGGCTTGTTAAAACTATCGAAAATTCATCTCTTTCATATTATTTTATACTTTTTTGGACTTAAGGGATTATATGATGAAAATGGATTACTGGAGTTTCCTTTCCGTCCCTTTTCAGACTCTCTAAATTGAAAAAAGACAGAGTTATCTTTGTCGCTAAACTCATTAAAACCAATAGCGACAAACTTGTCCATATAGACAAGAACGAGTTTCACTGTCTCTAGGCTCATTAAAACATAGCGATGCGTTTGCCCAAAGGGAAAATTATAGAAGAAGCATATGTTATCCTCAAGCTTGATAAAAATAAAGAGGCACTGGTCAGCAATGACTGGGGAAAAATTGGGAAGAAAACTTGAAGAAACTTTATTGATAGCAAGTTTCTCTTGAACATGACACTTTCACTCCATCACCATGATTGAGTCAGGTTGGGTTATTCCGTTCACAGGTCATATTACCATTGGCCCACCATACCATCCATTCTTGGGGTTAACACTACCAATCCATTTTAGTGTCATTGATATGTTCAAGAGAAGTCACTCAGCGAATTCACCAACCCAGCTTGTGTCTCATCCACTGCAATACCTTCATGCTTCATTCTTTCATGACTGCCACCCTGAACCCTGTATCATCAGATCATTTTCACCTCCACAAAATCATTTTCTCCATTCAATGTTGTAGATGTGGAATTCATTAAGGCCTCCTACAACGGGTCACTTCTTGTTGACGGCAGCTCAATATCCAAGAAGTCGACCTAGGAACAACGATTTCAGTACTTTGAATCTTGCATGCCTCAATGGCATGTTTCTCACTTCAGGCAACAGGTTTACATCAATGGCCTTCAACCAAAATATTTTGCGTGGTGTTCGACGCCAAGTCCCTTTTTCACACCACGTGAATTGTACTGTCGTACCTTGAGGGTCATCATCATTATCGGTGATTCCTCTCGTGCCTGTTAACATCTTACATCATTGGCTAGTAATCAGGCGATTTCTTTCCATGTTTGACTCCAAACATCTTTTCACATGGATCAACTTGTACTTTGGGTGAAGATTGAACAATTTTGAAGACCCCGGATCTAGTTTCATCCATCCAGGCTGTGATATATTTAGGAAAATAAAGACATCAAATGTACATCATTACTGCACAGATGATCATCCAAATCAAAGGATGATGGCTCTATCAGAATAATCAGTCTGCCACACAGATGGTTGTCTACCCTATGTACATGAAAATGAATTTATAAAGCCGACCATGGGAATGCTCGCTTCAGTTAGATCATGAAAATATTATGAAGATAATGTATTGTATTGTATCTTATACAGGTTGCCTTCCAGTTCGAAAAACCTTGTATCCTCATGAAAAAGCATTTCACCCGACATCAAAAGATTTTCGACCTCATGCTTTAGGGGGAAACTGTTATAGACATATTTGGGAACTGCAACCCCAATCATATATGTCCATAAAACAAGGGCTTATGAGTCCCTGAAAGTGTTGTTTCGAACCAAGGTCAGCTGATTACATCATCTCCCAGAAGTTCTCCTTGGAAAACTGCTCAGAACTGGTCAAAGTTGTACCATACAAACTGCTCAGTGATAAGGGTGTGATGCATCTCACTTTCCACATGAAAAAAGTGTGATGCATACTGAAAATCCCTTCTGTAGGGTGCGATGGGTGAAAGTAGACAAATGACAGAGACAGTTTGCAAGGTGGATGATCATGGAATCTTCGAGAAACTTCTCCTTTGACACTTGCCTCTCTGAATTTGCCCAAGGATGAGTAAGAGATCATGAATCTCCAAGTGGAACCCAGAACTATTAGAGAGAGGACACTAATCAAAATCCCAGAAGCTGACTCACACCCCTGCAAACATCTATATATGGATCCTTCATCCCAAAGATCTAGAGGGGCTGGAATCTAGTATTTTGTAAGGAAGTGTTGTTGGTTTCTTGGTGGAACATCATAGTGTTGGGTGATCTAAGCTTTTCGTGAGGTGAATAAGGGCTTTCATGCTGGGAGGATGAAACTGGGTCAGATCAATGGATTGTAATCCTCTCTTCTACTCTTTTTATCAATAAATCTATTTGAGTTTTCCTCCACATTCTTCTATGTTTGATGATATATGCATTTTTTTGGTCAATATATATCTGGTCCTATATTGTTTATGATTGTAGATATCTGTACTTTGATGGTATTATGCTGCTTTGACTTTACACGTGCTCTTTGAAGTGGGGTAAGCAAGGAAGGAGCGGCCAAGATCTATCAGAGGGGAGAGGGAATAAGAAAGGAACCAAGTGAAAGACTGAGGTTGGTAATCTGCTTCTCTCCCATCTACTTCTCATAAAGGAAAACGAAAGCAACTTTAGTTTGTTTTTTTCTAAGATAGCTACCCGTCTTAGTGGTACTAGCAGCTCTGCATGGACACTAGATTTCCTGATGACAAAGATACTTTGTTGAAACTATAGGAAGCATAGATATTGGAAAGCAAGGTAGGAGAGTAGCAAGAAACAAAAGAAGAAGACCTAGAGACAAAGGAACCAAGCCCCCAACCTAACCTAGACTCCTATTACTTGTTTATTGAAGGAGGCAGGGTAATACCTCAAAAATTTGCCATCCCATTATTTTTCAAAGTTGAGAAGGAGAGGGCCAGAACCCACCAATGGATGCAAATCGCCGAGTCAAAAGGGTTGGAAGACATTGGGCACATGGAAGAGAAGCTCAAAGAAATTGGCAAAGAGTGAAGTGGCTTAAGGGATAAAGAAGCAATAATGAGAGATCAACTTGAGAGGGAAAATGCATGGCTGATGCGACAACTATAGGAAAGCGAGAACCAAATAGCACGTACGGCTAGCCTCTCCTTGGAGGCCATCCAGTGTAGGATGCCAGCTAAATCCTATGCTCTTTACCTCAAAGAGAAATGGCTATAGTTTCATATTAAAACACTAGCACAAAGGGGCACCATGTCATTTCAAGGCTATAGGTAGTTTATTGATCTTTGTAATCAAAGTACACTAGAGGATGGGGCCAAAATGGCTATGTTTTATTTGCACAACATGGCCCTCACTGACATGAATGTTTGGGATCATAATGCCAAGATAGGAGATCTACAAGTAATGGCTTTGGCATCATGGATGAACCATGAAGAGTCAAGGGCTGCAGAGATGAAAAGAATATTGGTCAGACAACAAAATGAACCTCTTTTCATCAGAGCTAAATAATCAAACCCCATGGCCCTAATCAGCACCTATAATTTGATTGCAGATGACCCTCATCTGGCACCTAGATATCTTGCTACCCAAGAGCAAGAAATTTCACATTTTGAGGATATGTTTAGTTTTCTAGGAGATGAAAGTATACATGCCTACATAAGAAGATGGAACACACTTCCACACAACTTGAAGATCAGAGAATATCATGTCCCTCAAAGGTTGAGAAAGGCACTCAATAGGACACCTATTTATAAGCAATCAATGCAAAGGTTGAAGGTCAATTGGATACGCCTAAAACTCAGTCCACCACTACTCCTAGGGATGCTAGAAGGGAGAAAAGAAGAAGAAGAAAAGAGGCTGTGAGAAGAGGTAGAAAAGAAAGAAAGCTTCTATGAAGAAGAAGAAGAGACCACAATAGTGGCATGGGATGTTTGAGAGACTACCATAGCCATGAAGGACATGGAAATTAACTAAGTTGCTCAGAGGACGAGAAACACTTTCAGTAGGGGGTGATGATGAGCCTCATCATTTTAATTATATGGGTCTTAATTCACCTCCTATCTTAGTCAAAGCAACTATTCTCACAACTTATTGCATACTTTCGATTATATCTTGTTTATAAGAAGAGTTACAGTTGGATATTTTGCTTTATGGTCTAATGTGCATTTAATGTAGGATTAAAGGATAAAAGCAAGGAATCTTGTCAAAGACTTTGGTCAAAACTCGAATGGGACAAGGGAGAGGAATTATAGGAGGCAAGTCCTCCTCATTTACTATTCCTCCATTCAAATATTCCTCTATCATCTGGGAGTGTAAACAACCAAATCATGAGGACTAGAAGGCAAGTCGAGCAAGTCAAAGACAAAGCACCAGTTTATCTCAAGTTTGGGAGCTGAGCCTATGAAATTTTAAGGAATTATTTGGAGACTTCATATTTATAAGTAGAGAGGCATAAGACCTTAGTAGGATTCATATTTTTCATTGTAAAAATCTACTCTATTTTTGAGCTGCAAGACTTGTGAGTGTTTTATATGTAACCCATTGTTTTGATAGTAAAAATGAGTTTTGTTTTGATCGAGCACTGAGTTAACTCAGAGGGCTGAAGCTCTTGGGTTAGGGCCCAACCCTAGTAGCCAAGGCTGCTCTTTATTGTACATGTATGCTAGCATAGATTCATAGTTTCATTGTTCATTTGCTTAGTAGTTTCATTTCCATTACAGCAGTGTAGATTAGATTACTTGTGTGTTAGTTTGCTTCCATTTGTGCTTTCTCTAAATTAGATGGTTAGCAAGGAGAAAAAGGATCACCATAAGGTTGTCAGTAGGTGCCTCGGCCTCACTTCCTCCCTCTTGGACCATGACTTGAGGAAGAGACCCTTCAGTAGCCCCAAAAACACATATTTCTAGTTCTTGCATGAACTTTGGTGTTTGTTGTCCTGACTAAACATTTGATTCATTTCATTGTCATATTTTTCCATTACTCCATTTTTGCAATAATACTCACTCATGCTTTCATTCCCTTCAACACTCTCTTCATGCATAATAAAGGCAATTGATTCATGCTTTTCTAGTTTATGAAAATATAGTCTATTGCATAGTTCTTAGAAAACCCACATGTTTTAAGAACAACATGTACTTCAGGAGGAGACCTAGACTTCACCACTAGCAGCCAACTTCCACTTCATCCACTATAACCATATATTATTCCACCATCACCCTCACTAGTTTTTTGTCACTTTTTCATTGAAATTCCCCTAGATACATTGAGTGAATCTAACGAACCCTGATCTTGGATATTGACTCCTAAGTGTTCCTAAACCTTCTAACACCCCATCCCACTCATCACACACCTTTTCCAAGATTCCCAACACCTTCAACACCTCACAAATAGCCCTCGGTTGTATCCTATAGGTTTCCTATAACTAGTACATCCTATAGGTTTTCCTGAAATGACCTGTTTTAAGGCCGAATTGATGCAAAACTTTTAGAAAGTCACAAAAATACTCTTAGAACCCTTCCACACCATCCAGCCACTCCAAAAGCCTTCTAGCCCTCCTCAATCACCTTCCATCCACCTGTCACGTCCACAAGAACAATTAATTTCCATACTTGATTTTGCCGGAAAAAAACAAAAAAAAAAAAGTGAAAACATATGTAGTTTAGTTTTTTTTCTGACACATTAGTATGGTTTGATGATTTTTACCTATATAGCTTAGGTAGCAACATTAGGTTAGTGTTGATTTAGCAATTCTACTTAGCATAGCCATTTATATGGTTAATTAGGATATGGTGTGATTTAGCATTACATGTTGTTTTCTTCATTACTGCAGTAGAGTAGCTCTCTTAGAATAGATTTGCTCTTCTTCCATCAAAGATTGAAGCTTCATCTGACTCTATAGAAATATGGCTTGGAACCCCTCGGATCTCTCACCAGATCAACAGTGAAAACAAGAAAGACCTTCACTTTTACTTGTCCATATAGCACTATCACCTCCAAGTTTGCACAAACCCCCAGTCGATAAGTAAAGCTGGTAGCCCAGGATTTGCAGCATCCTTGCTGCAATAATGGTGCTCATCACTTGGCATGGTGAAGTGGGGATATTCATTCATAATTTGATTAGTTAGTTATGGATGCACAAAGATAGTATGGACTCAGAGTTTGTAAGGGTACCTAGAAGACGCATGAGGGAAGTGTAACTCCTAGAAGTTGTAGCACTCTCAAACATTCTTGTCCAACCAAGTAATGTGTTTTCAAAGGTCGTGGCATAACCTTAGGGATTGTAGGTTCAAGCAAGGGTATGCACCACTTGGGTGCAGGGAGATAGGGAATGTGAGCTTGTTGTTTGGAGGCTCTCAGGTTTTGTATGTTAGTTGTGTGAGAGCCTCGAAGGGTACCTAGAAGATTCATGTGGGTGGTGAAACTCCTAGAGCCACAAGACTTTGCAATATCCTTCATTAACGAGGATAGGGTTTGATCGGTTATGTGAGCATGTTTCTTGGAGGTTTTTATGTTTGGTACCTTGCCTAGAAGAAGGTATTAAATATTTACCATGATTTGGGTGAGTTTTTTCCCATGGATTCAAAGCCCCTACATGGGGGTGACCCGTTTTTGAGAGAAAATGAATAACATGGTCTACATAAAATTATCTCTCTCATTTGACTTGGTTTGCCATAACATCTTAATTGTGGATTTGGACGATATTTTCTTCATAGTTCAATGACATTTATGTGGAGATTTCAATGACATATTTTAGCTCTTGTTACATTTATCTTGTAGAAATCCCTTGTAGATTCAAACTACTAATTATAATTTACTAAAACAATAGACTTGAATCTACTATACTCATGTGAGAAAACAATTAAATGATCATGAAATCATGAAGAATACAAGACAAAGAATGAAATCACACATAGCACAATGTTTTTATAGGGAAAACCACAACTAAAAACCATTCCTATATGTATATTGCATTAATTAGAAAATATGAGAATATTACAATGCTTTGATCAAACCCGGGCAACCTCTGCACTATCTCTATGTATCTGAATGCTTCATAGACAAGGTCAAGCCAATACTTAGCCAATTTATTGCTTCCCAAAGTCCCCTTTTACTTGTGTTGTTCCCTTGGGAATTAGCCCCTCTTTAATTGGGAAATTCCACAATTATGAATTGTGAAATCCTCATAGGCCTTCCTATGATTGCATTCACCATCATTTTAATTTATATGATTTTATAATTCATAGAACATTGTCCTTGAACTCCAATCTCAATTGGGTTTTTCTATGATCTCACAATAATGAGTTAATTATGAGTGGATCTTCAATTTACTCATTGATAACTACATGCAGCACCATATTTCAATTTAGGCAGCACTCCATTGTACTTCAGGCAGCACCCCACTAAACTTCAAGCAACACTCCAATTTACTTCAGGCAATATCACACTCAATTGCAAGAATCACCCCACTATAGACCTCCCACTAATTCCTCCATTAGTTGGAACTATCTTAATTGATTTTAACTCAGTTAGATTGAATTATATAATTAAACCTCAAAATAAACTCAACGATGCTCCTAATTGTATGAGACACTCTACATGACTCTAATTAGACCCCCAACTCGAATTAAAAATAATAACTAAGTCAAATTAACCTAGTTAACTAATTCAAGTTGTCATGAGATCTGGAATTACAATTTATTCCCAATTTAATTCAAGGGAAAATTAAATTAGGTATTTTTCTTCATGTTATTTTTAACATTTCTTCTTGTTATTTTCAACACTCCCTCTCAAAAAGAAACGAAATCAACTCTATCTCGATCTGGTACCTTTGGAATTTTCTGCATAATTCTTGTCACTATTGTTGTTGCTACTACAACGTGTGCAACTAAAAATCATAAAAAAAAATAAACTGAATCAATTATGTCTGCAACTATCTAATAGGAAACTTGCTCTACTACTGGGCCTCCTTTTATGCTGTCAACAATCTGCACTCCTTAGTATCTAGCTTGCACTAATCCTCCCACAACTGAATATTGTGGGTCCCCATAGCAAGGTAATCATCCATGAGGCAAAAAAAACTCAATGGACCGTGCCTAAATTTATGTCCTCTTGGGAATATGGTTTCATATCACCCCTCTTCACACCTTGAGGTATGGCTTCATGTGTTCTCTCTTCCCACTTGGCTTAAAATTTCACCATAATGGAAGTCTCTCTGTTGGGATGTGTCATATTCTTTCCATGACTAGCCCAAGTGTGGGGGGTCATAGCGGGGGCAGTATCCCACCCTATAGGTTGTGCGAGGCACTAGCAGGGGGTCATAGGCGGGTGAATGCCCCCTGTCGAGGGGTATGTATGGGGGTCGTAGCCGCCGTGCATCCAGTAAAGGGAACTATGGTTATGTTATAATCCGGGTTTCATGGATTGAGGTTTATGGAATGCTTTGCATGTATAATATATATATATATATATATTATAATATATAATATATAATATATATATATAAAATATATATATATAATTATATAGTATGTATGTATGTATGTAGTATGTATGATGTATGGTATGTATGTATATGTATGTATGTATGTATGTATGTATGTATGTATGTATGTATGTATGTATGTATGTATGTATGTATGTATGTATTGTAGCATTGAAAGGAACATCATGAAAAATCAATCTCTTAGTCCTCATTTTGGGGTCTGGGGGAAGATCTTTATGTACATCTATTTTATGTTTTATGCTCTCACCATTTTTTATTTTATGTTCTTTATAATTCATATGAAGGTAATTTATGTACAATGTTAAAACCTACATTTGGTATCAAAGTTGTTTTGACTTCAAGGGGATGCCTTTGCTACTCAGGGGTTTTTCCTGAGCCTGTGGTAGACCACGTCCAGTGGGGGTTCTACAAGATCAATTGTTGTGGTGAAAGAAGATGGTGAGTAGTGGAAAGATAGAGACCATGAAATTTAATGGTCAAAGTTTCGATTGTGGAAACTGAAGATGGAGGATTTGTTGGTGGATAAAGATCAGTGGATTGTGGTAGATCTGAGTACTAAACCAAAAACAATGTTAGTTGAAAACTGGGTGAAGTTGGATCAGAAGGTAAGGAGCACAATACGATTGTGTGTCTTAGATTGAGTATTTCTAAATGTATGAGGGGAAGCTTCAATGAACACTTTGTGGGACAATTTAGGGACTTTGTACCAATCTAAGCCTTTGGTGAATAAATTATTCCTACAAAAAACATTGTATAGCTTGGGGATGAAATATGGAGACTCGGCGATAGACCATGTGAACGCATTTAATACTGTGGTAAGTGAGTTATTATCTCTTGATATTAAAATTTTATATGAAGATACGTGCATACATTCATTGTGTTCTCTATGAGATTCTTTTGATAGTCTGGTTGTTGAAATTGGTTGCAATGCAACTGCCTTTTAGTTTGATGAAATACTCTCATCCTTATTGTCGGAGGAGATGAGATGGAAAAATATGAAGGGCGAGAATGGTGATGCCTTGTCTATACGAGGACAGTCTGAGAAAAGAAACAAAAAGGGTCCTCGAGTGGGAGATATAAATATAGAGGGGGATCTAAATCTCTAGAAAAATGTGTAAAGGTTTGCTGGAAATGCGGAAAGGAAGGGTACTTCAAAAGGAACTGTAAATCTAAATCTCCTCATAAAGGAAATGGATCTAATGATGCTCCTTCTGGAAAGGTGAAATCCACCTTAGATGAAGGTGGGGATGTGTACTTGGCATCTTCTTCAAGTAAACATGTAGATCATGAGGCATGGTTGATTGACTAAGGTGCATCCTTTCACTTCACTCCCCGTAGAGAGTGGTTCTATGAGTATGAGAAATATGATGGTGGTAAAGTGTTCTTAGGGGATGAGAGGAAGGCTAGAATCATTGGTCGCAGGAAAGTCAAGGTGAAGTTGTAAGGTGGAAATATTTGAATAGTTCCAGGCGCTATGCACATTCCTGCATTAGTCAAAAATCTAATTTTTGTAAGCGAGTTGGATGATGTAGGTGTAAAAACAATGTTCAAGAAAGATACCTCCAAGATGGTTCGGCGAGCATTGATATTAATGCAGGGAATTAATATTGTAACTTTGTACAAGGTTCAAGGTAGCATTGTTATTGATGTGTGCAACAGTTATGTGGTTGTTGAATTGAGGCTTCTGTGATCCATATCAAGTTTATGAGAAAATTCTTCTATGTAAATCACATGATATTACATTTGTTCACGCATTTTAAACCAACCGATGTGGTTCATCATCAAGAGAAGTTGAAGAATCAGATCTAGGCTGCATGTTAAATAGTTAGAGTAGGACCTCCAACCATTGTTAAATATAGCCATTGGAGGTCCTGCTCTAACTATTTAACATGTAGCCTAGATCTGATTCTTCAACTTGTCGTGATGATGAACCACACTGTTTGGCTCGAAACACGTTGACAAATGTAATATAATGTGATTTATGCCAAATAATTTTCTCATAAACTAGTTATGTGGTTCCTGAAAGTGGAACATAAAATCTAGTGGTCTATGGAGAAAAGACCATGCTATGGCATCAAAAGCTTGGACATATTAGAGAGAAGGGCCTTCGAATATTTCATCGTAATGGTATAATAGAAGGTATGTCTAATTCCTCTCTAGATCTTGATTTATGTGAAAATTGTGTATATGGGAAGAAGAATCATGTGAGTTCCCCCCCTGGTGCTAAGAGAGTGAAATAGATATTAGAGTTTTTCCACAGTGATGTGTTTGGACCTATGTCGGTTCCATCACTCGATAAGTCTTTGTACTATGTATCATTCATAGATGACTTCTCAAGGAATATGGGGATATATTTCCTCAAGAATAAATATGAAGTCTTTGACAGGTTTAAAGGAATCAAGGCTATAGTGGATAACCAAACAGAGAAGAAGATAAAGGTTTTGAGGATGGATAATGGTAGGGAGTTTCACAAGAAGTAATTTGAAAAGTTATGTAAGAAGTATGGTATAACATGCAGAATACTACTGCATGCACATCTAAGAAAAATGGAGGTGCAGAAATAATGAAATAGACATTGATGGAAATGTCAAGAAGCATGCTCAGTGGTGCTAGGTTAGGACAAGAATTATGGGCAAAGGCAATGGAGAGTGCATGTTACCTAGTCAACGAATCACCTTCATCAATGTTGGAGGATAAGATTCCACAAGAGGCATGGACCGGTAAGAAAACTTCTCTTTCACATTTGAGGGTATTTCGATATGATGCATGTGTACACATTCGAAAGGAGAAAAGAACAAAGTTGGATAGTATATTTGAAAATTGCATCTTTATTGGGTGTAAGGATGGTCTAAAAGGTTTTAAGCTTTGGAACCCAAAAACAAGGATGGTTGTGTACAACCGAGATGTGGTGTTTGCAAAGGTGAAAGATGCTATTAAATATGAATTCCTACCAAAGGAACGTGAGAAGATATAGTTTTGGCTACAGGAAAAAGAATCAAACTCCCAATAGAAGAGGAATCATAAGATAAATAGCCACAAACTTTGGTTATGAGAGGATTAGTTCAAAAAAGAAGTCAGCTAAAACAAAATAGACACAATAATTTTAGGTGGAAAACACCCTCCATGTCAAAAACCATTGAACTCTTTTCTAAGAAATTCTTTAATATTGAGCTCCAACGGAAAGAAAAGTAATAACTTCCTAGAATCCTAGAAAATCTCTTTAATCTTTGGCTCCAACTGAAAGAAAAACAAAAACTTCCTAGAATTCTAGAAAAGCATTCTTCTCTAGCTCCCACTAGGAGGACACCCCAAGGCCCTCATTTCTTCAGTAGCGAATTGAATGGATTCCCTAACATCTTAGATCAACCTACCATCATGAAGTGTTCACACGATTCAATGTGTGGATGACTTCATGCATGATCCTAGAACCTCCCTCCCACCCTATAATGATTGAAGTGGGAAAAGAGTGTGGATTCCTGTACAAGGGACATTGATCCACGACACAATATGATTTACAATGATTTTGGCCAAACACCCTGTTACACTGAATTTTGTCACCCTGACTATTTGCAGTATGTGGCCTCATCAATAGCCACATTGTCCTCTTTGTCAAGCCCCATACCTCTGCTCTTCATGTCAAAACCTCAAAGAGAGAGAAAGTCACTTAAAAACATGTTTATCTCTGGGTACGCAGATTCTCTCTACCTTTCCTTCGTGTACGCACTCCATATACACTGTACCTGCGTATTTATACGCTCTGTATACTAAAGCTAGGATGCGTACCCCTGTAAAGGTCAAAAGGCGCAAGTTTCATCTTTAAAAAGTTACTTGTGGTCACTTCTAGAGCCTTCTAGAAGAGTTTTTGACGTGTATTGAGCGCCTCCAGATGGTTCATGCACCCATATGATAGAGGAGCTTATCCCATCAAGAGAGGAGCTACCCCATCCAAAAGAGGGAGTATCCCATTGATGTTGGAACTGAATAACCTCCTCTAGAATACTATAAATACAGGCATTGGGCCAAAGGAGGGGAAGGTTGAAAGCTGAACATTCTAAAGGGTAAATGCTGCTGGAATTAGGACTTCCATTTGTTGACTTGTGAGGAGAGATCACTATCCTTCCTTGTTGCCATAGTGGAAGTGGGTGAGCTTGTCAAAGTAGAGGAAATCTCTTGCTGGACCCTGGGAGGAGCTTGCACAACACCAAGGCTCAGGTTGTAATGGTTCCTTTGATTATTTAATACAAATAAGTCCATTCTTCTCAATTATTTGTTAATGAATTATTTCGTACATTCCTTGGTCAGTATGATAGATATATTTTGTTTTATAATGAATATTCAGATGCTATGTAATTGTTTGCCTTGTTAGTGAATGCAGTTCTGAAGGTGAAGGAGGAGCTCATCCGGATCAACAAGACTGGACTACTACA